>RCUC01115424.1:0-47343 GCA_003697995.1 Taxidea taxus jeffersonii
AAATCTGTTTGTTGATGGTTATTTAGAATGCAATCCACTTTCATGGATTGATTTTACATCTAGCAACTTTCTGAATTTTCTTTAATCCAATAATTTAGCTCTAGATGCTCTAGGGTTTTCTATGAATACAAATATATTGACTCTTCTAGCCTTTAATATTTACCTCTTTATTCTTGCTTAATAGTGTTGTCTTAGGTACCCAGAAAAAAATCGAAAAAAGAAGTAGTGAAAATAGGACTTTTGTTCTTGTTCCTGACATTCAGAGAAAATCCTACCATCATTTTACAATTAAATATGGGATTCATTGTAGTTTTTAGCAAATACTTATTATAAGAAGGAAAATACTCTACTTTCTAGACTTTAGAAAAGCTTTATTTTGAGTATAATTGAATAGAACTGAATTAAGTATAATTACTCTATGTCTTAAATTAATTGTTTTCCATCTACATTTTGAATCACAATCATAGATTTTATAATATTGATTATCCTTGTGTTCTTGGTATAAAACCACTATGTTCATGATGTATAACTTTTTTAATGTACCACTGGATTTGGTTTGTTAATATATTGAATATTATTGCTTCTATGATCAGCAGCAAAACTAGCTTACAACATCCTTTTCTTATAGTGTCCTTGTCCCTCTTTTGAAAATGTTATTAGATTTGAGCCCAGCTTTTGTATCCATAGTCTTTGGAATAATTCCTACAATGTTAGAATATCTGTTTCTTGAATTATTGGTAGAATTTTTACCTGCGGAGCTTTTTATGTTTTGATCAACCTTGGTGTTTTGTAAAATTTTAAATACTGTTCTATTTATTGACAATCATATTTCTACCCAGGTTGTTTTGTTTCCTCCTCAGTTGCCTTAATATAATTGTAAGCCCATCCCAGGACACTGTCTTCTTAATTTCTTTCTTCAAATTTTTTTCCCACACCATACCTGGTAATTTTTCATTTTTAAAAACCTTGGGAATTTATACTTTCTAAAAACTTTTTGCTTTATCAATTTCCTCAATTTTTAAAATTTTATTTTTTCTCAAATAACTATCTTCTTGAGTCTTTGTCTCTTTTTAAAGAAATATATACATGTTTTGTTAAATTCTGCTGTTATCTTATAATACTTCTACTTTGTATATGCTTATTCATTTGTTTTTTTCTCTAATATATTGATGCTAATAATGATGTATTTTCTGTCAATCTTCTTTGCTAATATTAGTATAGTTCTAAATGTCCGTATAGTTCTTTTTTGAGAAGTAGCATTTTTATTACCACTTATTTCTAGATATATTCTAATTTTGATTATACTTTCTACTTTGAGTCATGGGTTCTGCCCATGTTTGCTTTGAAACAGCCTAACATGCACTATCATTTTTTTTTTTAATCAGTTTACTTGCACTGTGGTCAGAAGAAATAGTCTGTGAAACTCACTGTGATTTGTTTTATGGTCTAGATAACAAAATCAATATTAACAAACGTTCCAATATTGGTCAATGTTCTATAGATTTTTAAAAGTCAAGATGTTTTATAATTGCAACATTAAGCTAGCCTATATCCTATCTCTACTGCATTTATTTATGTCTCAATTACTGGAAGAGATAGTCTTAATAATCTTCTACAGTAATAACATATTTTCCACCTATAGTTTTGTCAGTTTTTGCCCTTATACGTCCTGAAGTTCTGATAGAGATGTGAACGCTGAGTCTTATATGTCAATATTTAGAATTTCCCTGAAGAAACTTACTATTGTCATTATGTTGATATTTTTATCTTTGATGATGATTTCTGTCTTAAAGTTTACTTTGTCCTATGTTAACACATGCTTACTTTGCCTAATATCTCTTTTGCTTTGACTACACTTGGTTTAACTTGGTCTACCCTTGTACATTCAACAGCTCTGTGTTCTGTCTCATTCAAATGTGGGTACAGAACTTGAGTAGACATTTCTCCATGGAAAATATACAAATAAGCCTGTGAACAGATGTTTGGCATCACTAATCATTAGGGAGATGCATATCAAAACCACAATGAGATACCACCTCACATCCATTGGGATGGCTGTCCAAAAAAAGAAAACACAAAGTAGCAAGTGTCCTCAAGGATATGGGATAGTTGGAGCCCTTGATACCGTTGTTGGGAATGAAAATAATACGGTTGCTGTGGAAAACAGTACAATGTTTCCACAAAAGATAAAAATAGAATTACCATATGATTCAGCAATTCCACTCCTGGGTATACACCCAAACGAATTGACTGTCAAAGTGATTTTTCTTTTTTTTTACATCAACATTCATAGCAGTGCTATTTACAGTAGCTAAAACACGGAAACAATACAAATGTCCTTTGACAGATGAATAGATTAGCTAAATGTTATATGTACATTTAATGTGATCTTATTCAGCCTTAAAATGAAGGGAATTCTGGTACAAGCTACAACATGGATGAACATTGAGGACATAATGTCAAGTGAGATAAGCCAGTCACAAAAAGACAAATACTGCATGACTTCACATACGTGAAGCACCTGCATTAGTCAAAATCATGGATACCGAAAGTAGATTGATGGGGGCTGTCCAGAGAAGTGGGAAGTTATGGTTCAATGGCTGTGGCATTTCAGCTTCACAAGGTAGAAAGTTTTGGAGATGGGTCATCGTGATGGTTGTACAACATTATGAACTTAAAAATGGTTAATACGGTATATGTTATGTTCAGAAAAAATGTAACATTTCCCAAATTGATTAATCACAGAAATCCCCTAGATCACCACCTCTGCTAGCAGTCCTCTAATGACCATGGAGAGCTCTGGCAAGGTCTAGAACTGGTGCTCAGACGGGACATTCTATCCTGACCCTAAAATCAGGCCAAAACAATTTCTTCTCAAGACCCTCAACTTAGGTCTTTAGTTCTTTTCAGAGAGTGAAACGAATACATTTCATGCTGTGTGGGATTAGGGAGATATCCTTCACACATCACCCAACACACACACACACACACACACACACACACACACACACACACACACACTTCTTTCCAAGGCAAGAAGTGCTGCTTCTCTTAGGTTGGCTACTTGGCCTTCAGTTCCATGGGAGGGACAATTCTTCTCCCCACAGTCCAGACAGATGATAGAGAAAGCCCGTCCTTCCTCAGGAGCTTCATCTCCCCCACAGATAAGTGAACATTTGCACTGTGCTCTTCTACCACTAAGACATGTCCCAAAGAAGAGCTAATGCGAATCCGAATGACATTACCATGCGATCCCATACTGCGGATTCTCCAAGCCATCCTGAACGCCTGGGTATGCCTGGGTAAAACCTACTTGGATTTTATTAGTATTTTCAAGCTTGCTGGGCAAAGGACAACTTCCTGCACATGGGGTAGATGGACATAGTTGAGAAATGAGACCTCTAAAGCCAATCTGATGGATCCATTCATCCCTTCCCCCCATCACCTTCCTCCTCCTCACTAGCAAAACCCTGGGTGTACAGGTGACTCTGGAAGGCTCTGAGGAAATTGCCGCAGGGGAGTAAACCCATGCTTCTTTGTTGAAGGGAGTGGAAAATGCAGAAAACAAAAGGGTGGAAACCCAAAGGAAGGGAGCGTGTAAGTCTGATCAGAGAAAGGGAACCATACACATCTTCCCAAGGATGAGCACTTGGAAGGAGGAGAAGACAAAGGATGAGTGCAGGAGGTCCTTCGACTGACCAGGGGCAGAACTTAGAATAACTGCAGGAGTCCAGCAGGGGATACTTTGTCTGTCTTTGAATCTTGGCTGAAGTGAGGTGTGGACAGGGGACAGCCAGGTTGAGTGGCAAGCCTGTGGGGAGCTCTGCAGAGGGACGCACATGACATCCAGACGGGAGAAAACAGCAGAGACAAGGGGATTACACAGCAGGTTTCCATGCTGGAATAAAATAACTTTAATTGCATTTAACAGAAGATTTTAGATAGGTAACAGAGGATCAGTTAATAAGCCAACTTAGAGCCAAGAGCTGGGGTTTTATTAAAGTTTAGAGGCAGTACTGAGACCATGTGAGATGCTGTCAATAGAAGTCAAGATCAGGATGAGGCCTGCTGCAGAGAATTCTTTCTGTCTCTGCCATGCCAGCCAGAGCTCTGAAATATGAGAAACAGGACGGGGTTTGAAAAGTCTCCCTGGCAGCTGGTGGGAGATGGGCGTTGGGGAGAGAAGAATTGGCCATGAAAGAGGACACAGATGGAAGGAGCTGGAAAACAAACAACCAAATCAACAAATAGCGTCAAGTGTGATGGGTTAAGGACACAAAGAAGTTACCCAAGGGTGACCTTCCGTAGAGACCTAGAAAGGCTTGCAGTTCTCGGGTACATGGTTGGAGACTGCAGGTGGATGAAGTAGTCATGGATTCATTTGCTCACTCGAAGTTTACTGAGCACCAAACATTGCCCCAAGCAGTAAGACACAAATGTGTGTTAAGAAAATAATCCCGGGCCCTCTGGGTATTCACCATCTAGAGGAACACAGACAGGAGATGGTCGGTAACCGCAGCCATCTTTAGAGCAATGACAGAGCTGGAGGCAGGGTGCCAGGGAACCTCTAGGAGCAGTGCCTTACCAGCTCAGGAATGGGGGCAAGTAATGGTTCCTTCAGGTGCTAAGAGGAAGTAAGATCCCAGCCCTTCCTTCTCTAGGGTGCTTGATGCCAAGGAAGGCATCTTGAGATGATGAGGAAGACTGAGTCTTCCTCTCAATCTGGGCCCTAACCCTGGTGCCCCAGGAAGGCAAAGAATGCTCTGCCTTTGCAGGAACACCCCTGAAGAATGACTTGATTATGGCTTTCCTTGGGACGCATTTTGATACATGAATACAGAGCACGGGGGTGAGCTTGATGTGCAGAGGAAAAGGCCACGGAACCCAGAAGATACGGCAGCAGTCACACCAAACACTGGGCTGCCACCACGGGCTGTTTGAGGTGCAGGATGGCATTTGCAACTGTCAATGGGTTAATACCCTAGTCTTGCAGGAACCTCATAATATCACACGGAGGCATGGTCTCATTCCCAGCCGGGCGTCTGAAAGCGCTGGGCTTCCAGTCTTCTCTCTTGCTGTGGTTTCCCTTCACCAAGGCACATAGCGGTTCCACCTACAGTGGACCTCTGTGGTTTGCGATCCCGCCTGCGGTGGCGCTCGAATTCTCGGCGGTGTGGCGAGTTCCGGGTGCTTCTCCCCTCCCCCTGCAGTTGCTTCACCCCTTGACGCTGCAGCCTTTCCACCTGAACCAGACAGAAATGCAGACCTGCTCACAAGTCCACACATGCCCACCCTGGGGTCACACAACAGGGCTCCCTCCTGGTTTCTCTTCTCCACTTTTCCTTTCCTCCTGCAGGTCTTGCCCCCCACCCCCACCCCCCCGCAGAATGTATTAGTACATTTTCCGAGCTGGCACTTTTCTGTCCTGAAAAGCAACCTTCCATTTCTTTTCTTTCCTACCTCATTAGCATCTTATTGAAAAAATGGCCCAAATTTCTCTTCCTGTTCTTCTGCCTGTAATTACATTGGATCTTTTCCATTCTGTTCTTTATCACCTTCACGGTATTTATTCTGTGCCCATTACAGAAATTACCGAAGATGAAGGGGTTTTTGGTTTACCAGGAAATAAGCACTATATCTAAAAAAGAGCTATCTGGTAAAAATAAATGGTGAAATATGGAAATGTCCAGAAAATGTGGGAAGTTGCTCTATTTTTAGTTTCCTGGAGGCAGAGCCTGAGTCAAGGATTCAGGAAGAATAGTAGGTTTGGGCAAAGTAGGAGTCATTGTGAGTGGTTGGAGAAATGGGGGAGTAAAGGAAGACGGTCAGCAAAATGCAGCCCCAGATCTGCTTCACCCCACCTAAGTGTTCTAGGGAAAGTTGGGGACACACAGCCTGGGGTGACCCCACCCACCAGGGAGAAGAGACCTGCTGGGTACCCATGGATTCCTAGCAGCCATGATTGGAGGCATGCCAATCCCTCACAATTTGCTGTCTGTGTGCAGAGTTACTGTCCTTCCCTTTGGAAGGAGCTCTGAGCTGCCGAGATGTACACGGAGTGATAGCAGTCCGGAGAGGTGTGCTTTTGAACCCTGGTAAGCACTGGCAGCATGGCTATCACCCACTGGGCCTGGGGCAGGGCTGGCCACCTTGCCTCTCCCTGCTTCTCCCTTAGCTGCCGTGGCTACAGACAAATCACCAGACCTCCAGGACCACAACTTTCTTGGGGAGAGAGCCACACAGTCCTTCTACCTCTGAAGTGTAGTGAAAATTCATTTAACAAAATGTATTTCTTCCTGGTCCTCTGTGCTCCTCTTCCCTGGCTTTCCGGCTCTGCATCTGCCACAATTTCAGAGTACAGATTTGGATTCCGGCTCTTGGAGGACTGCAGCATTAAAAAACAAAACAAAACAAAACAAACAAAGAATACAAGAAAGTCTCCTCCACCGTCAAGCGTTACCCTGCTCCTCCGTAGAAACATCGGCATGCCCCCAGCTACCCCATGATCCCTTGGTTGTTCTTCAGGCTGATGGTGCTGGTCCAGAAGATCAGTTTACCGCCTGACACCTGCTCATCCATTGGTCTCAGCCAGATGAGTTGCGGGGTGTTTTTAGAATCACATCTTTACGGATGCCTGGGTGTGGATGCGTGCCTTCGCCATCAGGCCCCCAGCACATTGTGCCTCTTCACACCACATCCCAAAACATACCCTGCAGCATGCACATTGGCCACAAAAGGGCATGTTGTACATTGCAGCAAAAATGCATTTTCTGCACTGGTTAAACATGTCTACAGTTTTGAGACAGGCAGAGAGATTGCCTCATGTTTCCCCAAGCCCCTCTCCATGCTGCCAGGGCACCAGCCAGACTGTGTTTCCAGCCTCCTCTGCATTTAGGTGTGATCAGGTGACAAAGTCCTGGCCACAGAGTGCTGGAAAGTGACAGGTGCCACTTCTAGGACTGACCCATAAATCTCCATCCCTACGTGCCCCAAGGAGGGTAGAACCCCCGATGGAAGGAAGCTGGGTAGAGCTCACAGAAGCATCTTATTGGACCTCACATGAGTGAATTGAACTTGTCTTGGGTTAGGCCACTGAGGTCTTGGGGTCCAATCCGTTGCTGCACCGGTTAGAGTCCCCAAGAATCAGATGGCGCTCTTCTCTAAAAAATGTCCTCTGGGAAGCAGCTGGAGTTTCATGACCCACTAGGAAGTTCAAACTGGCCCGCGCGTCTATGGGAGGCCTTTAGCACTGCACTCCCTTAGCAAATGCCCTCCATGCCAGGAAATTCTAAAACTCATCTGTAGCTTTTCACTTTTCTCAAATAATTTCTAGCTCTTATGCCTTCTTTTCAGGGAATTCTAAAACTCATCTGTGGCTTTTCACTTTTCTCAAATAATTTCTAGCTCTTATGCCTTCTTTTCAGGGCCCATGTCAATTAAATTCAACTCTCATCTCGTGTTCGCCCATTCTTTGTGTACAGGCACGAGGCCATCCACAGAAATGGGTAGCCTTAGGTTGCTGACTTCACCTACTGTTCCCCAGAGCTGTGAGCATCTGTGCATAGCTGGTAAATAATGCAATTAACAACCTGCCTCATGCCAGGCTCTGTGCTGAGCATCGCGCTAGGTACTTGCAATTAAAATTCAAATAAAACATAGTCTCTCACCTTCAGGAGCTTGCAGTCAATGGTACACAGTGAGAGGCTGTGACCTGTACATTTTCCGAGCTGGCACTTGAGAAATCTTGAGAAACCTTGAGAATCATCTTGCCCTGGGGTCAGACCTTGCCCTGTGCCTCTCAGCTGCGTAACAGAAAGGGAGCTCCTTGCATTCATGGGGTTCTCCATTCCTAAAGAGTGAATATCTGGGGGGATTAGCAATATCGTAATCAATCGTTTGGTTGTAGAATCAAACGAGATGAAGTGGGCACATGCCATCACACACAGCCGATGTCCACTGCAGGAAAAGTATTATTTTCAATAGTTGGGTGGTAGTTCGGTTTTAACAAATGTTTGCTGCAGGGAAATGAGTAGAGAGGTGTTGAGCCAGGCAGGGGGCACCTCAGCAGCCTGGTGGTCAGGTAGCATCCTGAGGGAAGTGGTGACTATGTCGAGTTCAGGAGGTAAGCATGAGTTAACCAGAGGGAGGAACAGGGATGAAAGAGGTTATTCCCTTAGAAAGGACAATGGGAGGACATGAAATTCCCAGGGGGCCACTAGGGAGCCCGTCACACCTTGCTTGAAAAGATCTGAGTAGATGTCACCTCAAAGTGGGTCACAGAGTCCCCAAACACTGAGACAATACTGAAGGATAAAGAAAACACAGTAAGAAGACGATGATGAGTGAATGGTCCAGAACCTTCAGAGGGCAGAACTTTCCTTTGCGGGTCTGAGTTGCTTCTGTTTGCACTTAGCTCTTGTGAGGTTAAGGCTGGACAAAGGTGGACAGACCCAACGTTCAGTCGGCTTTCGGGGACCCAAAGCTACATCAGCAAGAATGAGATGGGCTCTATGGCCGTGGGGCGGGAGGAATAACAGTCATGGTAACAACTCCAGCAACAATAGGAAAGTCAGTTAGTACTGGGCAAGAGCCTCGAGTGAGCACCCTGTTCTGGTTGTATTTCATTAGCTGCTTTGCTGTGCATTGTCTTACTGGTTCTACTTTGTTCCCTATTTTACAGTTGTACCTTCTTACAGTTTGCCCCTGGGGCTAGGTGATTACACAATTTGCCCCACCTCCTGCAATTGCTAACAGCAAGATTCATGTCCAAGACATAGTGACCTAACCATGTTGCCCATCACTCACTCAGTCTACGCACTCTGCAGGGGGAGAACAGGGCGCTCTCACCCAGGGGTGCCTGGGAAGGCTTGTGCGGGGAGCAGGTAATCATCAACCTGATGGAGAAGGCATTGAAGCCTTGGGAACATTCTGAAATCCCAGCCAAACCTGCAGCCCTTCCAAGAGCCGTCTCACCACCAACAAAACCACTGTGGCTGAGGGCGTGTGGGCAGAAGTGCCCTGGTCTAGAAACTGATTTATTGATTCTGCCACTTTGCAAACACTCCTTGAATGCTTTTGACACTCTAGACTCCACGCTGGGGATCAGGACCCAGAAGGACCCTGCTTGCCCTCCAGGAGCTCACAGTGCAGTGCGTCCAGCAGGATAAGCTTGCTGAGCCCTGGGGCAGTGAAGGCGGATGGTGCAGGAACCGGTCCCCAGAACCAACACAGGCTCTCCGAGTCAGCTCTCCGGCTGCTCATGAAAAGCCATGTAGGCGTCCGTTCCAGAAGGGAACTAACATCTCAAGAAAGCACAGGGGTGACAAAGCTGCTTCAACCTGTAGTGCAGGGAGCCAGGGCAGGGGACAATTAGTGATGACAGGAGCCAGCGCGGGTGGGGGTCGTCGGCGCGCGTGCAGTGTTTGTGGGAAAGTGCTCGGATCTAACCGGAAGATTCTCGGCAACTGCCAGTGGTCTGCCCCGGGGAGAGGGACTCACACTAAACATGGACCCCCACTGCAGAAGGACCCTACCTCCTGGAGGGTGGAGGTAAAGAGGCAGGACGCGCGTGGACAGCTCCGCGTGATCCAGGAGAAGGGAGAGGGAGGCCAGGATGGACAGCTGGACACCACTGCAGGCACGGGGCCCTGCTAATGGCGAGGTTGGTTTGCTTTTTAAATCCAGCAACGGAAAATAAAAAGAAATTTCATGGAAAATTTACATGCTAATCACTTTGAAGCTGGAGGCCCTTTTTGTGACTGAAAAGCCGTACTGGCCTGAGCGGGAGACCTGAGGTCCATGACTTTACCTCTGGCCTGGGCTACCTTGCTCCCAGCGCCTTCACTCCCACTTATGCCCCGGCGCCTGGAAAGCGACGCCGGGGGGCTGGGAGCTCTCCCTTCTCTGAGCAGCCTGTGGCTCCGGGCCTGGGGTGCCACCTGGTCTTAGTCGTCTCCCGCTGGTGGTGCAGGAACAGACATCCTTCCCTGAGAAGAAGCACCACACCTGTGCTCCGGGGCCTCTCTCCATGGTTGCTGGAAAGAAATTTCCAGCCAAACTAGCCTGTCTTCTTTTTTTTCTTTCTTTCTTTCTTTTGTTTTACTTTTTTCTTCATGTTTGTTTGTTGGTAGGGAAATCCATACCTGAAATGTGACACTGGATTTCACAGGCTTCAATCCGCTGGCTCACTGCCTTTCCTGGGGTCCCCGTGGAGAGCCCCAAATGCACAGTCACGGCTGGAGTGCCAAGCTCCGATGAAAAGCCCCGAAAAGGCCCAAGCTCCTATCTGGATGCTTTCTCCTGATTCCAGTCTGTGTGGAAACAGCTCCTGGAGACTCCCTGTGAGAGACTGCGGAACCTTACCTTCTCCGTGATTCATCTCCATGCCGTGTCCTTGAAGCCACCTGCCCATCACCTCTGTTCCGCAGGCACCTTTCCCTCGACTTCAGAATGCAGCTACATGTGCCATAAACACACCGACTTCTCTCCTCTCGGACTCTCACGGTCATCTGTGCGCACCTGTGCAGCCCGCGAGCCAGGTGACTCGCAGGACCCGAAATTGAGAGCATTTGCAGGAGGAGTGGCTGGGGGCGGGCCCTACCTAGAGTGAGAGCTGATCTTGCTCTCCTCTGTAGCTCCCCAGGGCAGAAAGGAAGGAGGAGGATGCTGGTGTAATTGGACAGATCAATGGTGGCCTCAGAAGCAGAGCCTAAAGGAGTCTGTGGGGACAATAGATCAGGACGTGACCTGAGCGACAACTAGCATTGTCCCAAGGAAGTTAAGAGTAAAATCCAATATAAGCGAATGCTTTAATGAATAATCTGGTCACCAAACAGAGGTGTGACCAAATTAGTAATAACTCAAATAATAGTAAAATCAATAATACAAATGAAAAATAGTAATAAAAATCACTATTGGAATTTAAGACAATCTGAGAGCCAACAGAATAGAGCAGGTGTGCCCTGACACACACTCATCATGCAGTTTTCCCCTCACAGTCACTGAGCCCCTGGGCAGGTGCTGTGCAGAGAGGACACCTGAGGGACACCTACACAGCAGGCCAGGATAACATGAAAGTGGTGAATAGGACACAGATAGCACCATCAAGAATTGTCTATGAGTAGAATCATTCTCTAAGTTCCAGGGCAAGTTCAACAGTTCCCAGTCTTACCAGCTCCCCATATGATTACTTCACCCCCATCTTGTATCCTCCAGCACCTCAGACAAGACCCAGAGTGAGGTCAAGGTCAAAGACCACATCCACAGTTTCGAGGTCATGTGTGTGCCCTGGTTTCCTCTCTTGCATGTATTGGGTATTTTGGGAAAATTGTTGGAGCCCCTTGAGGCCCATGATGCCAAGCACCAGGATAGGCCTCTTTCTTCTCCCGTCTAAGACCCAGGTGGGATCACCTGTGACCTGCATAGCCCCTCAGTCCTTTTGCTGACCTGGATTTTTTGTTCACATGTGGCTCAGTATATTTGTTTGGGTCCCCTTCCTATCAAATAGCCTTGGTTTGCTTAGTGAACTGGTCTGCGTTGCCCAGCACACAGGACCAGAATGGATCATGGCATAAGGGTTTTGTCTCCATGACCTTTGTCTCTTTGGTCACCATATTTTCCTTGCTTGGAGGTCATTTCATGCCCCAAGGCTCTGTCCTTCTAGGATTGAGATTCTTCCCCATGCATTTACCTGTTTTTGTCAGTGTGTTCTTTCTCAGGGGCTGCAACAATTGATTAATAAGATAAATATGAAGGCTCTTGGATCCTTGGAGAATGCAGCTAATGTGGGTGTCTTCCTCTCCCTGAAAGCAAAGTACCTTGCACAACCACATGTCCAATTGCAATTCTAAACAGAAAAGTGCTAAACTGAATAAACAAACATCAAAAAAAAATAAACATCTCAAAATGCAGCCTCTGAAGTATAGTTCTCATTTATGAAACTGAGACACTCAGAGTATTTCCACCTTTAAACCGTGGAAAAGCTGACTTCATGCTTTCTCTATCATATATCACTTCTGGATCTTGGCAATAGAAAGCCATTTCCAGCTTTGCACCTAATTTGAAAAGTTGTTCTATTACCCCTCACCTCTCACTCTCTTAAACTGACTTTTCAGGAAACTTGAAGAAACCTAGAGTTTTCTTTTTGCTAAAACAATAGTCCACTTCCTTAGCTATCCATCAATGTCATTCCATATGGGACTCAGAATTCAAGGTCTCTTCCACAGCATCAGAGGAAAGTGGGTTACGACTGACACAAGGAACCTGCTTCCTGTCCCCTCGCTGTGATCTCTAAGTAGAGCGTGGAGACTGCCCTCAGCTAAGGATTAGGAAGGGACCTGGGAGGACTGAGTTTGTGAGCAGTGCCAGGTAAAGGCTGACGTATCTGATGGGGGAAAAAACCACATGCCTAAATGCCAGGGGTCACATTTCTGGTACAGAGGAATGAAGTGAGTCCCCTGTTGTGGGGGGATGGCAATAAATACTTGCTTCTTGTTGGATGGAAGTTGGTGAATATGGAGGCGCCTTGGTGTGCCCACGCCCCCATCACAGGGAGGGAAATGCACCGAGCTGTGACGCTCAAGACTTGTATTTTATTTTTGGCTTTGTGCCGTGACCTCGTACTTGTTACTAAATCTCTCCAGGCTTTCATTCCAGTTGATGACTACCCTATTGCCTCTTAGAAGAGCTTTGGTCCAGGGATAAGCAGGGGAAGCTTCAGTTGGGAGGTCTGAGACACGCTATTGTCTTCAAATATGATTCAAGACCCTCACACCTGCGTGAGAACCTACCCTGGTGAGCAGAATAGCCTCAAGTCCACTTTCCCATCATTCTTGATCCCACCGATCGCTTCTTTCCTCTTCATTCAGTTGTGTGGAAACTCTGCTCTTCAACTGAGATGCTCAGAGGAATGAGAGCAGGGCTCAGTCAGACCCTGGGGCCGGCATTCTTTGATTTCTAGTCAGACGTTTAAGAATCTGTAAATATATAGTGTATATCATGATATTTGCCTCAAAGTATTGTATGGAAGAGTGCGGTGGTGTTTGTCAAAGCAGTTTATGAGTTCCCAGCGATTCAGGACTGAAGTCAATTTATACAGCTATTCTGTCTTTCTTGTGACTTTCCCTTTTCACAAACAACCCTTCCCTAAAGGCAGATAAAGTGCCATCTGTTTTATGATTGTAGGATTCCTTACTAAGGAAACATAACCTTGTACAGAGTTTTCCTTGAAGACATACTTTAATTTCACCACTGGATTTTGATTAAATGCTAAGGACTAGGCCTCCCCCTAAACCCACTTTTTTTTTTTTTTGTAATATATCTAATGAGAGGAGAGCTTTGCTTTTTCTGATGTATTTCTGTTTCATTCTTCATTATACTAGGCAGGAAAACATGGCTGATATGCAGCAGAATTAAAATGTATAAGATTTTTATATTAAAGATTATTGGAAATGAAGCTATGTGCTTGTGACAGTTAATATTATATGTCAAGTTCTCTGGGTTATGGAATCCCCAAACATTTGTCAACATTGTTCTGGAAGTGTCTGTGAGGGTGTTGTGGAGGAGATTTACATTTAAGTCACTGAACTGTGAGTAAAGCAGGTTGCATTCCATTTTGTGGGTGAGCCTCATCTGATCAGGTGAAGGCCTGAATAGAAGGGAAGGATTGGTCTCCCCTGAACAAGAATGAATCCACCAGGAGATGGTCTCTGGACTTCACCTACCACCCTGGCACTTCCTGGTTCCACAACTGCCTTTGGACTAGAGTCATAAGTTTGGCTTTCTCGTCTCCCGCCTGTAGGACTTCAAGCTGGAATTGTGGTATCAGCTTTCATGGGCATCTAGCCTGCTGGTCTATGCTGCAGATTTTGGACCTGCTAGTCTCTATGATCCCATCAGTCAATTCCTAACTAACTAACTAACTACTTAATTAATTACATTATTTATATATATCATATATTAAAAATACAAAAATATGTATTATTTATATATAACACATATTAAGGTATATGCTATTACATATAACATATATTAAATGTAATATTATATATTATTTCTATATAACATATTATATTACTCACATATACACACACATCTTATTCGTGCTGTTTCTCTGGATGCCACAGACTAACTCTGCACCCTCACTCAGGGGGAAAAAAAAAATCACAAAACATTATATCTTCTTATCCAACAGTAATTCTCATGTGCTCCATGGCCTCTGTAATTCAGGAGCCCTTGCAAAATGCAGTGACAGGCCTGGTGCATCACAACTCTGGAGTAACACAGAGGAGCCCGGGAAGATAAATGCAGAGAAATATGAACAGGATGACATCTGAGCGTATTTCTAAGGTCAGTAAGTGCATAAAAAATAGGCTAGTGAGAATATTGATTTTATGGATTTCCATGGCATCTGGTATATGCTTTCTTCTTAAAAAATCATGCATTTACAAAAGAAAGCTAATGTTGCGTTTTGGCTTCTAGACGTCTAAAGCAATGAGTTTTCTGAAGCTCTACATTTAAAACAAACAAAATAAAGGAAAACAGTCTTGTTTTGAATGTTTCCGGAGGCTCCTTGTGGATTGGGTTAAATGAGGATTATATGTTCTTTGGCCAAATTCTGATCCAGAACTATAAAAGATGGCATAATTGAAATAATGGGGCAATATATAAATATTATGCTTACTCACATATGTACATACATGTACATGTGACGTTCACACGAGCGCTTACCGTGTACATGAAGCAGACACCCCTCCCTGAGGATGTCTCCCTCAGAGTGGATGCTCCCGATTCCACATGGAGTCTTCAATAGTCTGTGCAGGGTTGGTGCTCAGGAACGATTTGGTGAGAGGAGTTTCTATGTATTTCCACATTTTTCAATTTTTTTACCTTAAGTATTAGGAAATAAGATTTAAACTGGCGGCACCTGGGTGTCTCAGCGGGTTAAGCCTCTGCCTCTGGCTCGGGTCATGATCTCAGGGTCCTGGGATCGAGCCCTGTATCGGGTCCCTGCTCAGCGGGAGGTCTGCTCCCCTCTCCCACTCTGCCTGCCTCTCTGCCTACTTGTGATCTCTCTCTCTCTCTGTCAAATAAATGCATAATTTTTTTTTAAATCTTAAAAAAAAGATTTAAACTGTTTTGTAAAAAATATGCCAAAGTGTTATAAAATTTTTTTTGGATTTGCTTAGTATAGCTGAATTTAGTAGGGATTCTATCTGAGGGAGAGTCCTTGACCCTGCGTGGTGGGCCTGAGTCTGGCCGCTACACAGCCAGAGAGAATGAAGCAGACGACAGAAAGCTCATGAAGTCTAGCTCCAGGAATGGGAGGGCATCTCTCGCCTGCTGCCTCTGTGATGGGGAGCCGGCCATGCCACTTCCTTCTCTGAGGCTGCGGAGTTGCCACAGGGCTGGGATGGGAAAAGGACCAGCTGCTAGATAGTGCAGCCCCACCTGGGTCAATTCCCTTGCCCCGGGGCCAAGGAAACCCCTTTCTATGATGCTTTTAGAAGGGGTCCCAGTGATCCAAAGGCTGGCAAGGGGGATTAAAGTCATTATGTTCATTGCCAAGTACATTTCTTTCCCATTAATGTAAACCAATGGCACGTCCCTGCTGGGGACCACCCAGAGAACTTGCCAAGACAGTAGCTACCTGGTCACAGACAATGGGTCAGTTTACATACAAAATGTCTCGTCTCTGAGACTTTGATTGGGAGAGCATTACATTTGTAGATCAATTTTGGGGGAAAGAGCTGTTTTTCTGCTATTGAATTTTCTAGTGCATTAATCCGATATATCTCTCTACTAATTTATATCTATCAAACTAGTGAGCTAGTTAATATGTTAGGGTTTTTCAGCTATGTTTATGGATCATTTGAACTATAATTTTCCTTTCTTGAATTGTCCTTTTTAGGTTTTATTATCACGTTTTGTCTAGCTTTCTACATTGACTGGATATTGTTTCCTCCTTTCCTCTTCTCTGGGAGATTTTGTGCAAAGTTGGTGTTATTATACTTTAAATGCTTTTAGAATATACTGATGAAGTCAGCTGGGCCTATAATTATGGATTAAATGATAGAATATAGATGTTATTTCTTGGGTTATTGTGTTTGTGTTTTAAAAATTATGCCAATATATTTATTAATTTATATCAAATGGACAAAAATATTACTATAACATTTTGCTGTTGTTCAACCTTGAGATAAACCAAGTATTTCTTTCTTGATATTGGTTTGCTTTCTGAAGTCTTTGAAAACATTGGTCTACTTTGCCCTTTCTCCTTGACCACACCACTTCAGAGATCCCTACTGAAGATCTTCAAGCTATGCCTACTTTGGGGGTCCTCTACTCTTTTCTGCCATTTGATTTTTTCTGTTCCTTGGATTTGAATCATCAGTCCACTTTTATTAGTCAGAAAATGTCTTGAGGGAAAATACTATCCTGAGTTATGGGGTTTCTCCTTTCTCTGATCTTGTCTTCTGATGTCCTCAAAGCCTAAGAGGCTCTCCGGCGTTTTTTATGAGACTCTAAAGTATCCTCAGATTATTAATGAAAATGAGAAGAACCCTTAGATAATCCAACCATCCCATGCTGCATAGGTACTGTATCATTCCAGTAATATACCGTCTTTGGAATCATTCTGCACGACCACCGTTATACCATTTTCCCATCCTCAGAGTGTGAGGAAGGAATTATGTGTAGTCACTCCACAGTCAAGGAATTCAGGGTAAATTAAATTTGTTTATCCATTCGTCTGTTGAAGGGCATCTCGGCCTTTTCCACAGTTTGGCGACCATGGCCATTGCTGCTATGAACATTGGGGTACAGATGGCCCTTCTTTTCACTACTTCTGTGTCTTTGGGGTAAATGCCCAGTAGTGCAATTGCAGGGTCATGGGGTAGCTCAATTTTTAATTTTTTGAGGAACCTCCACACTGTTTTCCCAAGTGGCTGCACCAACTTGCAATCCCACCAACAGTGTAAGAGGGTTCCCCTTTCTCCACATCCTCTCCAACATGTGTTGTTTCTTGCCTTGTCAATTTTTGCCATTATAACTGGCATAAGTTGCATCTCAATGTGGTTTTGATTTGAATTTCCTTGATGGCTAATGATGATGAAGATGATGTGGCCCATATGCATAATGGAATATTACGCCTCCAGCAGAAAGAATGAATATACAACTTTTGTATCAACATGGATGGGATTGGAGGAGATTATGCTGAATGAAATAAGTCAACCAGACAAAGTCAATTATCATACAGTTTCACTTATTTGTGGAGCACAAAGAATAGCATGGAGGACACTAGGAGAATGAAGGGAAAAATGAAGGGGTGTGGAAATCTGAGGGGGAGATGAACCATGAGAGACTGTGGGCTTGGGGAAACAAACTGAGGGTTTTAGAAGGGAGGGGGTGGGGGATGTGTGAGCCTGGTGATGCGTATTGAGGAGGGCCCGGATTGCGTGGAGCACTGGGGGTTATACGCAAACAATGAATCTTGGAACACGACATCAAAAACTAATGATGTACTGCATGGTGACTAACATAACATAATAAAAAAAATTGTTTATTTGTTTCCAACATGCATTTAGTGGGATTTAACAAATAGAAGTTAAGATGAATTTGGAATAAAGTTGGGGGACAAACTAAAAAAAAAAAAAAAAAGACTATTTTCACCTGGAAATTTCCGTGACTTGCATCCTGGAGCTGCGGATTTCGTAGCGTTCATGTCAGCTGGGAGGGTCCTCTAGTTAGTACTTGGCAGCGTCAATCATCTAAAAAAGTGCTTCGATCACTAGAAAGCAAAAAGGAGGGAGGCATAACAGGCTGCAGATCGCCTTATTCACCCAATCACACGGTACTTACCACACTCACAATGATGATTATTCACATTTTTATGTGTCTGCCCGTTTTTTCATGTTCCAAAGTGGCAATTTACTTCTCTGGCAAGATGAGTGTTTTGGTTGGTGTAAACGGTAATGTACGAGGAGGATAAAGAAAAGCTGCCAATCACGGGCTTCCAGAATTTAAAATGAAGACCACCAAAAATAAAATAAAATGAAGACCACCTCTCAATTGGGTGACAAAGCTTTTTAAGAAATTTCCAGGATATACCTGCTGTTTTGAGGCAGCAGCCAGCAGTGTACCATGAAGCAGACGCGTCAGAGCAAGTTCTTTTGAAGAGGAATCAGAGTTTCTCAATGCCTGCATTCCACCCCGCTTCAGACAGGCTTCCCTCCCAGCCTCCCCACGGTCCACAGTGATCTCCAAGTCACACATTCCACTCGCACTGCTGGACTCCTGCAGCACTGGGCATGAGTGAACAGTGTCTCCTTCCTAGACACACACCCCTACTCTTTGCATCCTCCCTCGGTGGTAGCTCCTTTCCAATCTTTTCTGCTGGCTTTTCCTCACCTGCCAGCTTCTAAGTGTGGAAATGCCTCAGGGGTTAGCCCTCCACCCTCTGATCTTGTCTCTGCAGTTCTTGCTTAAATGAGTTCATCTATCTCACTGACTTTAAATATCACCTGTTAATCACTGCCATGTTTCTAAGTCCCGTCTGGACTTTGTCTCTGAGCTCCAGACAGAGTCATCTGGCTGGAGATGCAATGAAATCGTTAGACTTAAACAGTAATCACCCGGCACTTAGAGTGTTTCAGAAAGGACGGGAAGTTGGAGGCATCTTTCTAGGACTAGCAATGGCTTTTTGCTGAGCTGTGTTTCTTCCCTGAATGCTCTGCACACCTTCAGATGGATGACTGTGGTGGTGGCTGCTTGCTCTTCACCAAAATCCTTCTCCTTCATTGGTGGCATATATCACATCCACAATTTCCAGCCCTGTGTACAGATGGTTGTGGTCCGTGCTTGGGTTCTGTCCGGCAGATGGACAGCAGAGCGGCCAGAAGGCAAAAGTGTAGGAGAGCTCTGTGCTCTTAGATACATAAAGCTCGGCAACCATCTCCTTCACGCAGTGAGTATTTACCGAAAATGCAATCAACAACTGGGCTAGTTGGCTGCTTGGTGGGACACCGGCATGTAAAAGGAACCGATTTATTCCTTGGAAGCAGCCTACTTGCTAGAGTAATCTATTTGACTGCACGGTATCTCTGAAGCTTCTGTGTTGAATAAAGGATGCATAGAGGAAAAACAAAATAAAATAAAACATTACATGAAGGTTTGTTATCACAATATATCTGTAGCAAATTACTTTGTGGAATAAAGTAAATTATTTACTTTGTAGTCAAAAAAAGTACAAGCGACTGTTTTACATTGAGGATAAAAATCGGGCTCTGCTGTTTCTCGGCTTCACCTACTTTGTTCCTTCTTTACTGTGTCTGAGCCCCCGTCTCTCCGCTGCCCACCCTGATGGCCTTGCGGGGTCTCGTCCAAAACACTGCTCATTTCCTCTCTCGTGCACTCCGTGTCCCCAGCGCCCACCCTCTCCCACACCTTGCTGTTCAGGTCATCATCATGCCAAAGTTTCAAATATGTTGTCTTGGCTCATATGCCCCTGAAAGATGTCTTGTAGCAAAAACAGTATTTTCAGCACTGGCTTATTGGAAAATACACCAGAGTCCTGCCTTCATTTCTTCCCTGGAACAAAACAGCCTTAGTTGAGAATGAGGGCTCCCAAATTTGCCCTCTTTCATGGCACAGATCATGATAATTGAAGGCTGGGTTGGTTTTTATCCAAAATTACATCAACAGACAAGCTAGGCCAAGAGCCCTTGACACACATAAAAATCATTACATTTTCTTCTTCTCTTACATGATTCGGGTAATCTGAACAACGCGAATGCAAAACATAAACATCTCAGAAGTTAATGGGGGTTTAAGACAGCACGGCCTAGCTGTGGACATGAGTGGCCACTCGATTTCTCTGGCCAGGAAAGTGCAGTCCTGACCGCTGTGGGCGTGAGGGTAGATGGCGTGGGGGTGGGCAGGGTGGTGCTTTGAATGAAAGGGTGTGGACATTGGACTCAGCAAGGGACACACATGGCAAATATTTGAATTTGACATCAATGCCACATCTAGGTCCTCTGTCTTCATCATCCCCTGGTACTAATTACTCAATTCTCACATGCAGACGGGTCACACCGTGGTCATTTTTGCCGAATCTATGTGTCATTGTTCCTCTGAACAAAGGTCAAGTGGGCTCCTGGATCCAGAGGAGCTTCGGAGACAGAAATACTGTTCCCTTGTGATGTCAATAAAGTGCCAGGCGGTCATGGAGCGCACAGGTGGGGGACCCCACTGCACCCCAGCACCCCCCTCTGGAACTTTTGCACTTTGCTGGGAAAGCCAGCCAGCAGGACCATGTACATGCAATCCAGATATGATAATACTTGCCTATATGTAGATGATAGAGATGTAAGGATAGCTAGAATATAGGTACAGTTATAGATCCTACAGACTGGGATGTTTGTACACATGGGAGTTTGTGGCCACCCATGTGCAGATATGTACATGTGTCTATATGGGATATGCATGTGTATACATGGGGATATATGCCTGTGTCTATATGGGAATGTAATCTGTGTGCGTATAGAGATACAGGACATGCATGTATGTGTTTACAAGGGATACGTGTATGTACATACAGCTCGGTATGTATGGTGACAGAGACCTGGGATGTAGACATACATGGGGCCTTTGCCTGTGTTCATGGGGAGCATGTTTGTTAAGTTCATGCAAATGTCCCATAATGGCTATTATCGTTGAACTTGGACCTGTCTTGCAGAAAATGGTTCTCTGTTAGACAAGTGAGGGACTACATTAATTCACATTTGAGGTGGCTTGGTGTTAACTTTGTGGTTATGTCTGAAGTCAAAAATAAGACTATAAACAGGTAGAACAAATGAGTAGGTCATTGAAGTTGTTGGTAATGAAACGTGGGACTGACCGAAGGCCATGGGAGTATAAATAGAGGGGCGGGCACACACTGGGGAGCCCACTTAAGCTCCTCAACAGTGAGGGAAATAAGCAGTAAGTGTTTGATGTGGAAGTGGGGGGGGATGGGAAGGAGGTCAAGCATGGCGGTCAGGTCCCCTGGAGAGACAGGCTAGATTGCCACGGATGGCCTGGGGACAGGGACAGGGATAGGCAGGTTGAAATGGTCCAGGTGCCTGAGATGTGCATCAGAAGGCTGTGTGGTGAGCTTGGGGCTCCTGGCAGTCTGTGATGGTGGCCACATCAGCATTCACTGCAGGGAGGCTGTGGTCCAGGCTGAAGGAGTCCTGGAACGCTGCTTCGATGTCTCTATCCTCCCTGGGCTCCCTGCAGGACTTGAGTGTGTCTTTAATGTCTCTCCTCTCCAAGTTCCTAATTTGCAAAGTGATGAAACTAAGGGGGTCATTAGGGGGCCGTTATGAAGGTTGATTTATGATTTGACCCAGCTAAAGCTTCTAGAACAGAGGCTAGCACAAGGAAGCGTTCCACCATGTTTAATGGCAGCCAACATGTATGTAGTGCTCCTTCCATAGTTCTAGCCCAAATCAGCTCTCAAGCGTACCCCTGATTTTTCTGTGTGGGGGGTTAAAGGCACAGGCATGAAAGATTTTCCCTGGGACAGAGAAGTCAGTGAGAATAGCAAAAGGAAAAGGAAGAAACTCGGGATAAGTCCAGTGCTCGGAGGGGAGATAGTATAAGAAATCTGCAAGGAGAAACTGATGCAGACTATTGAAGGGAAGAGAGAGTAGGCATAAGAGGGAGCTGGAGGGGTGGGTCACCCAGGGGCGCTGACCTCTGTCACAAGGGACCCTGGCCTCAGTTTTAGATGTGCTGTGACCATGTGCTCCTCAAACTCTAACACTTGTGCCAATCCTATCGAATGCAAATTTTGTGCGGTTAGTCCGGGTTCTGGCCCAAGTGCATCTCTCACAAAGCTCCCAGGAGACGCCAGTGCTGCTCTGCAGACCTCACTTGGAGGAGCAAGGATCAAACACTGGTGGTAGCTCTTGGTGTTGCTTTGTTTTACCTTAATGAAGACTAAGTCTCACACTATTCAGGTAGGATCTATTTCTATATTCAGTGCTCATCTCTCACTACCAGCAGGTAGGATCCCCACAGGGACCCCCTTACCCATCTCTGTTCCTGGCTCAGGACTGAAAACTAAAGAGCTTCCCCTTCAGCATCTCATTCTCTTCGGAGCCATCCTAGAGAACTCAGACATGTAGAACACACGATGCTAAACATGCCCTTAAAAACTATCCAAGGCAGGGCCATTATCGAGCTTCCGTTGCTAACCACAGAGCCCAGGATTCCTGGTCTCAGGAACTGTAAACTGAATCCAAAAATTCCAGGGACTTTGGAGGTGGAAAAGTCAAGCATGTCCATTCTGCCTTTTAATTCCATTTTCGAAGCCTCTACATTAAACACTAACTACGTAGCCAGGTACCAGATTCTTGGAAGGACATAAATTATGAATGTAAAAGTCATAAAGGGAAATTTATAGGTGGCTTTTGCTGCACTTAAAATTAGCATTTGAAAATTGCATCTCACATTCTGATTCTACCACGGGATCGATCAATTGCTTCCTGCATTAATTTTCTCTCCTAGGTGCCACAGGTTACTGCTTTCAGGGGGGTGCATGTGACAATTTGTCTGTTGCCTTTTGCAAGAGACCCAAGTTTTAGATGCCTGATACATCTTGTGCTACAGGTGGGAGGCTACGTGTGGGCTTGGTGATGGGTCATGGGAGTCAAGAAGTAATGCATTGTCACTGGGGCTCTAGAGGAAGACTGAGTCAGACCCTGACATTCTTCTTTATGAAGCCCTCCTAAAGGAGATGGTTCTGGACACCCATCGATCCCCCATTTTGTCTTGGTTATAATGAATCATGTCCTAAGGAAAGAAAATCTAGATCCCTCTTATTCTGAATTTATGTCGTTAAAGCCCACATAAATCCCAATACTACAGATTTAAAATTGGATTCCAGTGGTATAAATATGCAGTGGTACAAAACATAATATGTTTAATAGGAGAATCTTCTCAAGGATGCTGGTTTTTGTGTTCTGCATTGCTACAGCAACTGATGTTCCCCTTTGACTTTTTATATCTGAGTATCTTACTGAAAATCAAGTCTGATTTGCCCTACTTCTATCAAGCAGGGAAATGAAGGGGAGGACTTTTATTCCAGGTAGAGCCTGGAATAAACACAAGATGTCCAGAAGAACTGAGTTCAAGGTGTTGTCAGGGTGCTAACCATGAATGATGGCATCTACACTCTCTAGAACCAAAGCCAAAAATTAGCCAGCCCTGATTTGGTGAAGGTGAAGGAGGGGGGTTACCATCAGGACAACCCAGATGATGGTCCCTCAGCCCAGAGGCTCTGACTCAGGCAGTGAAGAGGAAGCCCTGTCTGTTGCTATCTATGCCTCCCTGCTGACCCTCAGACTTCACTGCTCATGCACACAACCCCCTGGGCTCAGCCCACCCCACCCGATCTGCAGGGTCACGGAGGGTAAGACACCATTAAATGTTACGGTAATGCAGTCATGAGTTAAGGAGAGTAAAAGAAAGTGTATTTCTATCTTTCCTCCTGGTCCCCATTCCTCCATTGTCAGACCTCTCTCTCTATGCCCAGCACTTCTGTTTACTTCTCAGTTCACAGCCAGCTCTTAACTCCATCGTGGTCCTGAAGTAGTGGCCTCCAGTAATGTCATCAAAGACTTGTAGCTGTCAACCCTAATGGTGACCTTCCTGCCTTGTGCTTGTTGGTTTTTTGCTGGAGTGGACACTGCTCAGCCTTCCATCCTGCTTGGGACTCTCTGCTTCTGTCACTCCTGGGACATGACACTCTGCTCTTCTTTGTATCTGCCAGACCTTTGATCTTGGTTTCCCTGTGAGCGCCTCTTCTTGCAAATTTAAATGGTGGCTTCCCCTTCCTCTGTGTTCACTCCACTAACTCACTTGGAGTCATCCCTCCTGCTTTCCAAGGCTTACAACTGAAGTCAGAGTTAGTGGCACTGAGTCTAAATCTGGGTCTGTGGCTTGCACCTCTCTTCTGGGCTTCAGAGTCACAGGCCCCTTTGGTTGCTGGAGCTTGCTTCTCTCTGGTAAGGCTCCGACTTCTCAAACCTGAAATGTCTGCAGCCAAGTCCGTCTTCCCTCTTCGGCCGAGCTCTCTGACTGGCTGTCCCCAGCACTCACTCTAGTTAGCCACCTGTGCCACATCCCAAACCATCTTTTCACCTTCTCTTATATCTGGCCAGTAAATGTGTCCCACTAATTTACCTTCTTTATACTCACTATGTTTCCCCTCTGCTGCCTCTAACTCTTCTGTGGCTTGGCTTGTGGCAGGAGACTCGTCACCTGACAGCTCTGTCCCACGGAGGTCACCTGCTGGCAGATCAGGCTCAATAAAACACCTGTGTGTGTCTCCCTCTGAATTATGACCTGACTGTGCCTCTGTGCATGGAAGGGCAGACCTAACTCTTTAGTCAGGGACTACATTTCCATCCTTAGGCCCTCTCAATACCCTCCCCCACTATTGCCCTCAACATGTCATTCATATTCATACACCCCCTGCCAACTCCAGAGTCACCGCCAAGACAGTTTACAGCTGGTCATGGGAGGAGGTGACTAATCAGGCAGGTGCTGGCCACTGGCTGGGCAGGGCCATGGGAGCAGGCTCCTGGGCCAGCTGTCACCCTCCATGCTGCACCTTGGGAAGGACAGTCCTGGGGAGGGAGTGGGGACATGCGCCCCGAGGGCTCAGAGCCAGCTGCATGGACAGCCTGTCTGTGTCACCCTCGGAGCACCTGCTCCTTTTCTTTTGTCTTTGTCATAATTTGGATGACATTTAAATGTAGTTGTTGTTTTTCTAGCTCTCTCACAACCCTATGAGTTGGGTGAGAGCAGAACGTGGACAATCACCCGCCGTGATATGTACACTTCACACGAGAGTGTGATTTATAGAACTATCCTCACTAATCATATTTCATTGAAAGCAGAATGTTAAGGACGTTGGGCTATTGGAACAATCACGGGCAGTAGGTGTGATGGAAAGCATGCAAGCCAGCCCCATACATTAGAAACTTGTCCCCACCAGGCAGCACACTGCTCGTGCCATCTGGAAATAATCCCTTACAACTTCCGAATCTCCAGATACAGTAAAAATGCCTCCCTCTATACCTTGCAAGACTGATGTGAACATCAAACGGTATTCAGACCTAAAAGTGACTTATAAAAATGTAAAGTGATGATTGATTTTAAGGCATCATTATTAAAATATTTTGAAGAATAGTGTTGGGCATTTAAAGGACTGTGTTCCTGAGGGCCTCATTACTCCACTTTGGAGAAGACGGCTTTAGGATTGAAGGCTCATGACTCAGTCGGGAGGGAGAGTTGATCTCTTTCTTTCCCATCTTCCCCTTTGCCTCCTCGTTTTCCTTCTCCCCTTCTGGTAGGGAAGGAAAAATTCTTCCCTGCCCCCCAAGGTCTTTCAGCTGGATGAAGAATTACATTTACATGAGATGGGTTAACAGGAGGAAAATACCCAAAATTTTATTATGTGCCCACAGAGGCCCAATAATGAAGTTGGGACCTAAAGAAGTGGCCAAGGCAGACAGTTTTAAGAGATAATAACTTTGTAAGCCATGAACAAGATAAAGAAAACAGATGTTTGGGACCATTATTTTTTATGTTTTTAAAGATTTTATTTATTTTTCTTGTTTTTGTTATGTTCAGTTGGCCACCATATCATTAGATTTTGATGTAGTGCCCAATGATCGTTAGTTTTGTATTAGTAAAGAATTCTAAACAGAATTTGGGCAGAGGTAGCAGATTAGGGGGAAAAAAAGATGATGAGAGGAGAAGAGAGTTGGAGGAAATTGGAGGGGGAGACGAACCATAAGAGGCTGTGGACTCTGAGAAACAGACTGAGGGTTTTGGAGGGGAGGAGGTTGGGGATCGGTGAGCCTGGTGGTGGGTAGTAAGGAGGGCACGGATTGCGTGGAGCACTGGGTGTGATGCATAAACAGTGAATCTTGGAACACTGAAAAGAAATTTAAAAATAAATAAAAATTTTAAAAAAGATGACATTTCTACAGCTTTCTTGCCTTAGAAGTTCCTATCTGTGGTGATAAGGTGTCTTTTTACTTCATTGCAAGGGGTGGGGACCTTTTACATGGGAGATTTACTTCCTGCTTTCGGGGGACAGAGGAGGGTCTGAGTGTCTTTGCTGTTTCTTCAGAACTTACTTAAAATAATCAGTTAAAGTGGCACATTTTGGGGTGCCCTTGGTCCCTACATCCTTCTCCTTCTTTGTCTTAAAATTGCAAGATCCTCACCGTAGAACATCTTAAAATACCTTCACCAAACCAGGGCATGGATTGGGAATAGAAGCATCCTATGGTGAGCCAAGTTCCCTTTTCTCCTGGATTTCACCTCAGGCTCACCCACAGACCTCTTGCCCCATGCCCTTCTCTGGGTGCTGGACTGGACAGACAAATGAGGAAGGAGGACTCTGCATACATTCTAGAAGCACTCCACGTGGCACGAGAGCAAAGCAGCCCAGAAGGCAACAGAGGAAGGAGGCTCCATTGGACACCATCTTCTCACCAAAGGAGGCTCTCTGGTTAATAGAGAAGAGAAAAAGTAAGAGGACAGACCACAGAGCTCTGTGCTTGGTCCAGCAGGGGGAGCAGATGCGTTCTGGAGGTCCTGGGAGGAGTTTGGTACATGGGGGTCACTGCATACAAATCTAAGAGTGAAATCTAGTACTCCAGGTTCTCTCTGGCTGACATATAATCTATTTTACAGATGCCAGTGTTGTTTCTGGTGTGAGGTGAGAGAAGTCCGACTATAGATATAATTCTTACCTTCGAATACAAGAAAGCTGTCAGTTTCTGGCTGAAAGATAGATGAAGAAGGAACCACAGACGCTGGACATGTAAACTCCCCCATGTGTCTGCTCAGGCTTTTAGTACTGGAGTAATTGAATCTAAACACATGGTTCTCTCCTTGTTTTCTACAGACGGGATGCCTGCTGCCACTGGGAAAGGTCTGGATGGCACGGGCAGCCCACTTTCAGGCTGTGCTTCAGTGGAGTGACCAATAGTGACTTAACACGAATAGGACACAACCCCCCAATCACATGTGCGTAATGCCAGGGGCTTCCACACTGAGAAGATGGTGTGCGTTCTCCTGTTATAAATTGTGATCCCAGAAAAATACTCATTTTACTCTTGGTCTGTCATTCCATTCTTGGCTTCGTAATGAATTCACTTTTCCTGTTTCCTTTTTCTGTGCAGGATAATGCTACATCCCACTGGAATATGAGATATGAAAACTTTGCTGTGAAAAGTGAAATTCTCTACGTGACTAGCAGCGAGCATCCTTTTCTCTCAAGAAAGGCAGAGCAACATGGCCATTCCTGGGGTGAAGTGAAATTGCCCAACCGAGGTGCTCGAGAGTGAGTGAACTGGATGGAGGGGTGAGGAGAGACGAGCCTTCCAGCAGAGGCAGAGCTCTTGGCCTCTTCACAGTGGACTGGCTTCCAACCACTGGCTGGCGGAAGAGGACACAGCCCACAGTGTGTGCATCCATTCTGGCTTAATTGACTTTTTTAGTTTCCAGCAAGCATCCTCACAACCCTTCCCTGCACAAAGCTCTTCCAGTGGAGGGAGGTTGACAAAGAGGACAGACATGGGTAGAGCCCAGGGAGCTGAGTGTCCCCACTATGCCCCCAAGAGGCCAAACCCAGGAAGGGATGGCATCCCTTCAGAGAAGTCTTGAAGATGTCTTCAGTCTCTAGCTCAGCTCAGAGCTGCCAGTCTCCCAAGGTCCCCAGGAAAGTGACAGTCACCCTGGCCCTTGGCAAATCAAGGAGGAAGGGCCCAGGGGGGCCTGGATTTCTGTAACTACCAGGGGACAACTGACCTCCCAATTGCTTCAAGTATATGCCTGAGGCTTCCACCTAGGGGGACTGGCCTAGAAGCAAATGGCTATTTTTTTCCTAATATAGTTAGAAATAAATTTAAAAGATCTTTCCAGAACTCTGTTGTGTTTCCTGACTTGTAAACTTAGGAATCTCAGCTCTTGGATGATGGCAGGGATTCCTTACATATCGAGGACACTGTATTCTCTGATACGATTTTGCTGGGAGAATCTAGGGTTGACTGCGGCCACACTCTCAAAGGCTCTAGAGGAGGCCCCTTCCATCCCCTTCTCCTACTTCCAGTATTTGCTGGGAAACCTGGCATCCTTTGGCTTGCAGACACTTCATGTCCATTTCTGCCCACGTCATCACACGGAGTTCTCCCTGTCGGTGTCCAGGTCCATGTCTCCTCTCCTCTTCCATGGACTAGCACTAGCACTGGATTAGTGTTGTCCTAATGTGTTATGGCCTCATCCTACCTTGATCCTATCTGCGAAGCACCCATTTTCAAATAAATCCACATCCTTGGATACTTGGGATGAGGAATTCAACATATCTTTTTGGGGACACAGTTCAGCCCATGCCAACATCTCCCTGTCCCCGACACAAGGTTGGTCACCGAGGACTTGTTAGCCAGTCTCATCCCTCTCTCTTTCACAGTGAATTGCTCTGTGTATCCTAAAGTGCATCCTACAAGTTTACCAACAACCCTACTCAACCCCGTCAGAGGTGTTTGATGGAGGGATCATTTGACATTCAGATTTATTACAAAACCTCCTTTGTAGGAAACAGAATAAAGACTCATTTCTCTCTGTTGTGTTTTCACACACCATGATGACGATGGAAATGCAGTTTATTTCAAATAAAGCAAAAGAAGCCAAGCAGGACCTCAACACAGCACCCATATTAGCACCCATATTAATTATGCATGGACCGTCTGCTGTTCGATTTCCTTAAATAATTCTTTCAATGCCCCAGTAGGTTAGAAAAGATCCTTATATTATTACAATAGTTATTACAAAACAAACAAAGAAACAAATAACAACAAAACCCTTTAGCTCCCAGAGTAGAAACCTATGTGAATAGGGGACATTTAAATCCGCAAAGTGTAATGAAGGGTCACAAGTTGAAAGTGATTTTGAACAATCAGGGGATTGAGTTGTGGTTCACGGCCTTCACTGAAATCCCAGGTACTTCTCTTCCAGTCAGCTGTGGGGAATATTTGCAGGTGGGGCTTCCTTCAAGGGCAAAGGCTCCAGAGTTCCCGCCAACCTTGGCCACCAGACTAATCACCAGTTATGGGTAAGTATTAGTGATGTGAGGCAGCTTTTCTCTGAGGGTTCTTAAGCACAGGGCATGGCTGACTCACTAGCCAGGAGAAGGCTGGTGGTCTTCTCCCAGCTGACCTCGTTGGGCAAGAACAGTGGGCACTTGTTAACCCACCTCCCACAGAGGTAGAAGGAGCCCCTCCAAGCCCCCCTGCCCATGTTCTCATGACAGCGGCAAGATGTGGGTGCTGGCCAGCCTGGCAAGCTGTTTTGTCTGTCTCCCTATTTCACAAGCTGTCCCTGGAGTAATCTTTCAATATCATGGCTGGCATCCCAACTCAAGCCTCATCTCCGTGTTTTGTGTTTTGCCTTGGCCTATTACGGTGGTCCTTTTTACATGTCTCTGGAAAATGAAAGTTATTTGACAAGAACGGAAAGAAGAGCCGAATGTAAGTGATAGGCCTTGATAAATGAAGCAGATAAAAGATGATGGTTTGACATTCTTTAAGATGGATATTGATAATAATAGATAAATCTCTAATGGGTTCTTACGGAATTTATGCTCCTTAGAAAGCCTACAGACATGACTGGAAGAGACGGTCTCTTCCGAGCCTCTTCCCATGTTTTCCTGGGCACTTACACACTTCCCACATGTGGGTCTGTAGGAGATCGGCACATCTAAGAGTAGACGCTAAGCATTCGAAGTTGTATGGGGTCATCTCATATTTTTTGTGAAGACCATAGCTATTTTTTTTGACTGTGGAGATGGGTCATTGACCCAGCAGTTCTGAAAAATAAACGTAATGGTAGGGAAAAGTACCTATTATAGGAGTTTAATGTATCAGAAGTCTGATGTGTTCAGTGTGTCACAGAAAGGATAAAGTGTGAGAAAAGCAAACTGCTCTCACCTGAATGCAGAATTTCGCTATAAAAATTCTTTTATCAAGTGTTGAATTCTCAAATACAGTTTTTAAAAAGATTTTGTTTATTTATTTGACAGAGATCACAAGCAGGCAGAGAGCCAGGCAGAGAGAGAGGAAGGGAAGCAGGCTCCCCGCTGAGCAGAGAGCCTGATGCGGGGCTCGATCCCAGGACCCTGAGATCATGACCTGAACCCAAGGCAGAGGCTTTAACCCACTGAGTCACCCAGGCGCCCCTCAAATACATTTAAAAAAATGTTGAATCATCCCTCTGGAAATGGGTGAGAGAGCACATCAATTTTTTGGGAAGTCCATGAGTGCGTGTTTGTATGTGTGACCGTCCCTCATAGACAACACAAGAAAAGGGAGCGGTTGTCTCTCGTGCCACAGACCCGGCCTTCAGCACAGACGGCCGCCTCCCGGTGACACTCTCCCATCCTCGGGCTTACACTGAAGTCAACTCACACTGGTCTTAGATGTATTAAACTTATTTCCAAAATATTACTCTTTCCTTAATTTTCTGCTCTTGATAATGGCGCCTTGAATACCCAGATAATGTGTAATCTCTCCCACATTTTATTTCTGTGTAAAAATATTTAAAAAAAAAACAAAAAAAGAGCATTCCCAATCTCCCTAATCAGGCATCATATCCGCATGACGTCATTTCTTACTCAAACCCCTTCACTTCACAAATATTTAAAAGGATGCAAACCCCACAATGTCCGTGGGGTGTTTAAGGCTTTACTGTGCTACGCACCGACATGTCCTAGGAGATGGTTCCACCCAAGATGAGAAACAGAGAAGAGCATTTGCTTGGGGAGGGATGGGCTGCAGTCGGGGCCCGGCGGTCTGCACAGGCGTCCATGTCCCGCACCGCTTTCCGTAACCTGCCGACTGCACCGGCGGGTCCGGCAGCACCTCGCCCACGGTGTCTCCAGTCTCCTGATGAAGGTCACAGGCCTCAGGGCCACTGGAAACATGAGTGTCGTGTTTCCTTGGCTCACAGAAGCAAGACAGTCAAACTTGGCTTTATCACAGCACCTGGCACGAATCCCTTCCCCAGGCGTCCCGGGCCGGTGTACTTGCTGGGACGAACGTCCTGCGTCAGATGACAACGACTCAGGAATTAGGTGCACACGGCCTCCCAGATGAGGAACCGCTGTTTGCCAGCCCTGCTGCAAACCCAGGGGGCCTTCTCAGCTGCTGGGATTAACACCCCAGTCCTTCCTGCTGCAAACCTGACCCAGCGCTCCCGAGAGGCACGTTCGAAGACCTTCCTCTTCCCAATTCCGTCCAGCTTGTGGGACATTTGGAAGTTCTATGGCCTTTCTGGGTCTTACTTCCCTGTGAATTCAGGCAGGTGCATGCATTCCACGACTGTTCTGAGTGTAAAACAGAAAATTATGAGAGATGTCTTGTGTAATGCAAACTGTAAGGTCGCTGCTCTCTTGCTTCCTTTTTTTTCCACAGAAAGTTCTCACTCCAATCGTGTCAGCCTCGGATGTGGAGAGAGGTGAACGGAGCAGCCGGCGTCTCCCTACTTTCCTCCCATCGCTGAAGAGTCCTCTCATGGCCCTTTGGCTTGGGCGCTGCTGTGTGGCCAGCGCTCATAGGTGTCCTGGTGTTTTACAAAAGCAAAGAATCACCAGCGGCTCCACCAAGCCCTTGCCAGAAGGCTGGGAAGCAAGCCCAACAGGGCTGATACCTGCTGACTTGTCCCCTCACTCTTGACAAGAACCCCCTCCAGATGTGTCCAGAGGGCCTTGAGTGATGAGGAACTGATCAATCAATCCATCTCTGTATTGTATGGAAGTGTCTGGTATTCCATAGGAAGCCTTCAAGATTCAAGAGACAGGGGAGAAGGACGTACGTAAATATAACCTTTAACTTCAACTCAGAAAGCTGGGTTCTCAGCCGTCTCATCTGAATCTTGGCCCCTTTCAGGAGGTCCCCGGCATCCTGGACAGAAGGCACACACTGTGAGTGTGAACACGTGTCTTGCCCCCAGGCGTGCCTTCATCCTGGCAGCAAGAATACTCTTCAGGTCCGGTGCCTCCTCTACGGCAGGGCATATGGTCGTTTCCACCCATGCTCCGTGAAAAGTGCATGACGTAGGGCCATTTCTATCAAGCGTCCTTTTTATCTCCAACTGGCCGCCACTTGGGCTTTCCAATGGAGCCAGGAAGCCAGGAAGGCGGTGGAACCGTGCACCCACGGACCAAACCTCAAATATTCCAGGGACTTCAAAGCAGGAACACGTGCCACTTGCCACAGACTCAGGCACTGGCTCCCCGAAGCTTCAGCAGACAGTTACGTTCAGCCAGGATTCCTCCTCCGCTGCCAACCAGGGTCAGCGTTCTTTGTAAACAACACACACGAGCTCTCCTCTTTGTCTTTAACACCCCTGGCTTTTGCCCCCCAGAAGGACGTAATTTGAGTTGCTGCCTGAACTTGTGCTCCCTGAATTGCAATTCTGAGACCCTTCAGTAAAAACTTCTATCTTATTTCAGATCTGCGCCTTCTGCATCAGCACTTCCCACCCTGAAACTCGCGGCCAGTCTCCTAGAGCTTCATTCCACGCTAGAGCATGCTTACGGCATTAGGTTAGAGAATAGAAGAGATCAGAACCCAGTCTAAGTGATAAATGTAGGTTGGTTTTGTGAGGCTCCGGTTGCTGGTGCACATGTGGGATGTGTGCGTGAGCATATGAAAACGAGCTGGCTGGGCTCTTCCCTGGATTCCTCTTGCATCAGGTGTTGCAAGCTGGAAACCACCTTGCGTCGTGACACTGACCGAGGGCCGTGTGGTACACAGTGGCCAGTCACAGTGGACTAGGTCCTTGGTGTCCGGCTCAGCCCTCCACACTCGGTGTCCCCAGCTCAAAGACGCATTGGCCTTTGTCTCAACATTCTGGAAATAAGATGCATCTTACAATGAATTTGCAGGTTTAAGTAGTTCTTTTCTGTTTGAACCCTGAAGAAGTCAATAGAATGCTTCAGATTCATTGCCCTCTGGAAATCAACAAATGGAGTGTGAACTCTGGGGCATCGAGTGATAGGAGATAAGATGAATCCCACCATGATATAAAGTCTATTTATCCCACGGGGAGAAACGGGGAGTCCCGCCCCAGGGATTCCAGCTCTATCTGCTTCAGAGGATGAGGAAGGTCACAGCCTCTCTCTCTCCACTGATGAGGAAGTACTGGGGAACATAGATGCACTGTTCGGAAAGTTGAGACTCTGAAAAACCCAGCTCTCTTCATGGCCTGTGGCTTCTACAGGCTACTTCTAGTTCATTTCTATTCTATTTCAGCCTCTTTCTTTCTAAATGATGCAACTCCTGCAAGCGACCAGTTTCCTAAGGTTGGGAATGCATCTTATTTACTTGATGGTTAGTGACGTAATGGCTAATTTGGTATATATTAGTTGTTTTCTTGTTTTGTTTTATTTTTATTTTATCTTTTTAAAGATTTTATTTATTAGAGACAGAGAGTACACAGGAATAGGGAGAGGGGCAGAGGGAGAAGCAGACTCCCTGCTGAGCAGGGAAGCCTGACATGGGGTTCAATCCCAGGACCCTGAGCTCATGGCCCGAGCCAAGGGTGGATACTTAACTAACTGACCCACCCAGGCGCTCCTTTCTTTATTTTTTAAATTGCTTTAAAGATGGCTTTAGAACCAGTCCCGAGACAGGGGGTTGTTGGATCACGTTTGAAGCTCTTTATTCATGTTGCCAAGCTAGCTTTGAAAAATGATATGCTAATTATAAACACTAGCAGGGTGTGATTGTACCAGCCTTGCAATGAACTCATCAGCGTTATTTACTTGGCTAATTTGAAAAGCATAACATATTACAACACAGCTTGCTTCTGCTCTGTGATTGTTCCTTGTTTTTGGGTGTATTTCATGTCTGTGGCTTTCCTCACTGTACTGGCGTTTACTTGTGAGGCACTAGGGCTATAAGATTGAGCCCAAGAGATATAACTTTTACATCGGTGTCGGTCTCCGTCCTCTGGGAAGCGGACGTGAGAATGGAGTGGGAAGTCAAAGGGTATGCAGGGGGTGCCTGTGAGTGATAGAGGGAAAGGGGGCAGGAGGGGACAGAGAGCCTCCAACCACAGTGAGAGAGGACACGGCACTTGTGGGAGGCAAGGGGACAAGGGAGGACCAGACAGGAGGAGCCTCAGAGGGTTGGCAGCAAGTAGGGTGCCCCAGAACAAAGGTTAACCTTTGGAAGAGATCGGTGTTGGGTCAGGGCGGGGTGTCCCCCTCCAGTGCTCCTCCATGTGGTCACTGTGTGACCCCAGCCTGGAGAAAGAGGAGGCATGAAGGAAGCACCAGGAGGCTGTCTGCTGCCTCTGCCAGCGAGGAGAGGGAATCGTGTCCCTGGCAGAGATGGAATGCTCAAGGAAGCTTGACTTACTACAGAAATTCAATAAGTAAATTTTCATGGGCTTGATTATTTATTGGAGTCTAATGATTTTTGATGAATCCCATGGGTTTCTATATTATGTGGAATTTTCTGGAAAGATTTTTATTTACATATTCCCAAATATGGTTATGGATATTTGATTTTGTATTTTGAAAATTTGAAAATATTTTCTGATATAAAGCATAAAGACATATCTTTGGGGTCATATGTAACTATGCCTTTTACAAAGAGTAACAAAAGCAATCCGTGGAAACATTTCTTGGCTTGCATAATGATTCCAGTGTCATAGCTGACACCACAGCCCCCTTTAAAGTGCCATGTCTTTTTCTCTCTCCCAATATTATACTATTATTTGGTTGATACACTTCCGTGTCTTTTTTCTGTGTATTCACGGACACATATATGCATAAAAATATACGGTATTATTTGTGACCTTTCGTGGATGTCATAGTTTCTTTGGCCATTTGCCGATTGATGGGAATTTGGGACATTCCTAATCTTTCAGGAATAAAAACCTTGTCTCAAAGCAGCCTGTCTTGACATCTCTCCCTAGCCTCTCATCCCCCTTTATTTTTCTTAGAGTACCTACCTCTACCTGACCTTGCAGCACATATAAATTTGTTTACTCAATTACTGCCTATCTTCTCCCATTAGAAGGCAAGCCCCCACACCGGCAGAGTGTTGAGTGGTTTGCATGGAGAAAATAAAAGATGACACTGCGGGTGGCCAGACTGGGATATTTCTACCTGGACCATGAATAATGCTCAGAAAGGCTATGCCATAAGCCACTGGAAAGAGACAGTTAAGACAACCCTGCAGCCCCAAGAAGCACTGGAGTTTCCCATCATTCTGTCTGACCTTTCTTCCTGCCCTTAGCAATGTCAGCTCAGCTCTGCTGTAGTCCTCCCGGCTCAGAGATGAAGATAAGTAAGATCCACATCACCAATTGCCTTTGTTTCACAAGGGCATCCGGTCCTCTCTTGCTTCCTCACCCAGCCCAAGCTCAGACCCCGTTAGGGACCCTGGGTCCTCTGCTCTGCTCACTAAGACCGAGGCACTCCTGCATTTATGGGGTGCCTTTCCTCTTGGTGCAGGAGGCAAAAAAGCAGGTGGTGTCAGTATAGGTCCCTGGTGGTGTTTTATGATCCTGGCAACATCCTGGTGCCCAGGACGGTTCTGGGGACATGCAGGGCACTTTGCAAATATTTTGAGAAAGAATAAGTAAGTAAATCAGGATGTTAAAACTCCTAGACCAGGTCAGAGGGATTTTACATCTTAGGAAATAAATCCAACTTGCCCTTCAAAGTGGCTATAAGGACTTCAGTGTTTGAGAATAGTAATTTCCCTTCATGTCCATGGAGCCTCATTATTACATTTTCTACATTTTCCAATCTGATGGGAACAAATCAATCTGGTTTTATTTAGTTTTCCCAAGTGAGAATCACACGGCAAGGTGTTTTTTGATCGCTTGCTTTTCCCCTTATTTGAATTGTCAGTTCATGATCTTTCTTGTTTTCCCATTGTGTTCCTTCTCTTTTTCTTACGTGTTTGTAGTAACCCTTTTTTGTTACCCTTTGTACTGTACATCCATTGCAAAAGTGTCTCAGTGTGTCACATGACTTCCACTGTTTTTGTTGTTTGCTGTTTTCTTTGTTTTTAAAATTTAGTTATGCTTTAGACCTGGTTCCCAGAGATAAGAATTCCTGTGCTGGGTTTCTTCAGAAAGTGTTCCCCGGGGAGAGGGAAACGGGGAGAGGAATGGGTGTAATTTTGTGTGGGGCCTGGCTCTGGGCGATCCCTCCAGGGGGAGGGACTCTGCAGAGTGTCACCCCCCAGGCGCCCACTTGCACTGGAGTGAGGCGGCGCCTGTTCCTGTCCTGCCAGGGTAAGTCAGGAGAGGGCCAAATGCTGGGACAGGTGCGGCCGCCTGTGGGAGCCCCACTGCCCTTCAGAGCCCAGGGATGAAGGAAGTGTTTCAAGGGCATCGGGGCAATTAGCTTTCTATTTTGGTGAAATTTGCAGGTGAGACTTTTCTGGCAGACCGGATCCTTTAGTCCTGTGACAGCTCTTCGTCATTCTTTCCTTCTTGCTGCTGCATTTGCTTATTGGCTATCTGCTTAGCACTTCAAATTCTGACGAATAAGGTGCGCCCTGCTGTCCTCTTCTTAACTTTCATGGTCCGCAGTCCTGGTTCTTGCCTGGGTCAGTGTGCAGGCTCCGCCTGCTTCCCACACAACCCGGCTGCACCACTCCCTGAAGCAAGACAGCTTGCAGAAAGTGCTAGAACAATAAGAAAGCCAAAATCCTGCCCATCTTCCATTTTTCCATGGAGAACATTTTAAATTTACTTCTGTCCAAATCAAATGCATGAATTTTTCCATGACATGGTTGAAATGGATTTTTACTTATTTAATATACTTTGCATACATGTTTAATTTTATGTGAAATACACCAATACATTTGTTGAAAATATTAATTTTCCTCTTTCTCTGTTGTCCCAGAACAATTTCATGTAAAGTCTTCACACTGAAACACCGTCTCCAGAATCACAGGAAATATGGCTTTCGTCATTAGAAACAGATTTCCAGAACACATTGTATCAGTTCCATTTAAAGGCTCTGAGACTACCTTTCAGAAATCACTTACAAATGTTGAAAAACCTCCATTTCACAAATAAGGAAACTACCTCCTCCAAGGCTTCCCTAAGACACAGCTCCGACACGATGCTCTTGGCTCCAGTCCTGCTCCCGGTGGCTACACAGCCTCACTCTCAGCCACCCAGCTTACATTTCCCTCCTTCATGGTCTTCTTTCTCTCTAAATACTCTTCAATTTTATTTTCTGGATGAGTTTGGAAACCCTTCCCTAATGTTCCATGAAAGATCATACCCAAGCTAAGTGGAATCCGTCAAAAACTGACATTATCATATTTATCTTTCCCACCTAGAAAGTGGGATGTGGATCATTGTATTCAAGGCTTATATATTCCCCAATAAACTTTGGTCATTTGTTGTATAAAGGTCATGCATCCTTTCTTAAATTTGTTTCTAAATATTTTATGTTTTGCTTTCTATTGTAAATAGAAATTCCTTATAAATGATTCATTCCAGGTTACTGATGGTATGGAAGAATGTAATTGATTCTAGGTATATTTATTTTATATCCTGCTAATCCATAAAATTTTTATTAGGCCTAAGGTTTCCTAACAGAAATATGTAAACTGTCTAAGGATATGATTATATTTATCATGATACTTTTTTGAACCTCAGTTTTTAAATCTTACATTTGTTTTTTGCAGCCACAGGAGCATAAATAGTGCAGAAAAATAGACCAAGATCTACTGTAGCCCATTCCAGTGCCTGGATCGTGTCCAGGGGTGGGCAGATGACACAGGGACCTCACAACAGGGACTGGAATTCAGGGTGCATGGGGATCAGAATCTGAGTCCCACTGTGGCAGGGAGGAATGTATCCTCTAAAATATCCAGGTCCTGATACCTGGATGTTTTATAATATAATATAAATATAATAATATAATACATGGAAAAAGCTTCTTTGTAGATGTACTTCATTTAGGGATATTGAGATGGGGAGTTTATTCTGCATTATTCTGCAGGGTCCTAAAGGCAGTCAGAGGCATATGTAGGGGATGACGGCATCCACCCCAAAATGTGCCACTTTAAAGTACTGATTATTTTAAGTTAGCTACTTAAGAAACAACAAGGACAATCAGGCCTTCCTCTGTCCCCCTGGAAGCAGGAAGTCAACTCCCATGTGAAAGTTACCTCCTTCTGAGAAAAAATAAAAAGATACCCTTATTACTAGAGATAGGAAATTCTAAGCCAAGAATGCTGTAGAGCAGACCTTGTTACTTTTTTTTTTTCTAATCTGCTACCTCTGCCCAAATTCTGCTTTGAATTCCTTACTAATTAAAGCTCCCAAACACCTGTTTTCTTTATCCTGTTAATTTCTCACCAAGTTATTGTCTGTTTGGTGAGAAGTATAAAAACTGCCTGCCTTGCACATTTCTTTAGGTCTCAATTTCATTGTTGGATCTCTGTGGACACGTAATAAAACTTTGGTTTTTTTCCTCCTGTGAACCTATCCCATGTAAATGTAATTCTTTGTCCAGCCAGAAGATCTTGAAGGGTAGAGGAAGAATTTTTCATTCCCTGATACAGAACAGGGTCGAAAGGAGCATTAACTAGGGACGGAAGAGAGGAAGGTCAGATAATGGAAACAAAGGGAAAGAGAGTTAAGTGTGCAGTTGGCCCCAAAGATGAATATAGAGGAGGGCCAGGAACCTGACAATGCAAGGAAAGCAGCTCCTGGGGTGGGAGAAGGCAGGGAAGTAGATCATCCCCGAGAGGCTCCAGATGGAACACTACAGGCTGACACCTGGGACTCCTCCTGCCCCATAAAACCCATTTTGTTCCCTGAAGCCTTCTTCATTTACTTCTTGCCACCTCTTTAGCTTCTGGCCTCTTATTAATTAAGCCACAAGCACAAAGTAAATTAACTCAAATTTATGAGACAAGAATTTCTTACCACTAAATTTTAAGACCAGGCCTCAGGCCTCAGTAGTAGGTCAACTGTCATTTTACTGACTTTGGGTTGGGTCCAAAACTAAAGCTGGCTACTATGCTCCTCCTTGAACCAGGACTATGCACAAAATTGGTTTCCTATTTTGGAAGGAACTAGGAGAGGAAAATCTACTTCATGTCTAGACCTGTCACTTTTTATGTTTTATTTGCTAAGGAATTGTCCAAAACTTCCCCCAAAAGGTTAAATAATGAGATTCAGGGGGAGAGGATTCTTAAACTGACTTACACTGAAAATTTCCTTCCTGGGTAAATTTAGGGATATGCAGACTCCCAGAGAGCAGAGGACAGTGGTGAGATGTGTCTCAGGAGGAGCTCTGAGGTCTGCAGGAGGCCCTCTGCTTCTCCCTGACATCACGTCCTCATTAACACAGCTCTTCACGTGGCCAGGTGATGTCATCTCCCAGAGCCTCCCAACTTACACCTTCCAAATTCAGCCACAGAAAGGAGACCCACCTCATGTCAGGTATCAGCTTCCAGATTTAAAAGCGGGAGGAGAGCAAGGACAAGGATAAGGTGAGGAAGAGAAGGAGGAAGACAATGACCAGAAGGCTGGGGTCAAGGAGGAGCCCCTTGAGGCAGCTATGAGAACGCAGGCACGGGTCAGGGAAGGAGAACACAGGAAGTTTCTCGTTACCAGAAGAAAGGTGCTGGCAACTCCATCCCAAACATGCTCTTGACTCAGTATCCTTGTTTCATTACTGATTTTAAGACTCCTTCTAATATATGTCTATAGTAATTATAATAGTAATAATGGTCATAATATTAGAAAACACATAAAAGTTATAATAATTATTATGGCTGCTAAAATGAGGAGGGAGTTAAGCCACAGAGAGGTTAAATAACCATCCCAAAGTCAACTTGCTTGCATTTGGTGGAGCTCGGATTCAAATCCATGCAGTCTCTGCCAGAGCCTTTGTCCCCTGCCAGTGAAATTTGTGTTCCATGTGCTTTATATTTCAAGGTGATTCTCTTTATCCCATCTTGGAGATAGGATTGTAAACATCTTTGGAAGCCCCGGGTACTAAGTAAAATGTTGCATATTTAGGGAGTGCTGTTGGGATAGAAGCCATGCAATTAGGACGTGTGCTGTCTGTTCTGAGACATACAGCTCACGTTTTAACTAAATATCACCCAGAATGAGTGACCGAGCAAAGCCGTTTATTGCCGTATCCCGTAATGGCTCATCCGCTGTTAAGTGATGTGTGGGGGATATTCTGCCTATGCTAAATAAAACCCCGTTGCCATTACTAATAATATCACAGTGATTCAGAACATGAAGCCATTAGAACAGTAATAAAAAGAGAGACTGTCATTATTTCAACCACAGAGCAGAAAACGAGAGTATCTTCCATCATTATGGACATTTGCAGCCATGGGGCTCCAGCGACGAGGGGAAAGCCCGCCCCGCAGGCGGCTGGTGTGGGAGGGGGCTGGCCACCAGGTCTAGCGGTGTAGGCACTATTGTGTCCTGAGGAATGGGTGCAGGTTTGGCCCTCTCCCCTGACTGCTCTCCGGGGCCTCTCTGGGTTGCTTGGGAAGGAGGGCACTTAATATCTACCTTCCAAATGCATTTCTACTCGTCAGACTGCCTGTGCTGTGGCTCTGCTTCCTTGGACCCCACAAACCCTGAGCCCTACGAGATATTCCTTTACTTCTACGATTTGGGTGACTACCAGCCATCACCAAATCTGCTTATCAAGGCTCTGTTTACATTCTTATTATCAAGGTGCAGTTCGGCTCAGGGGAAAGGTTCTCTTTTCATTAAACCCACTGGTGGCCTTGGGCAGTGTTTGACTTAAGAGTATTGTTTAAAATCCAGCTTTGCATTAAAACACTCAGCTAATGAGAGACCAACTTTTTTTTTTGTTTTTGCTTAAACATTGAAAAAAGAACTAACACCAATTCTTTACAAATTTTTCCAAAAAATAGAACATGGAACACTTCCAGACTCATTTCCTGAGGCTGGTATTACCTCGATACCAAATCAGACAAAGACATTGCAATGAAAGAAATACAGACCCAAATCTCTTATGGAGTAGATGCCAAATTCCTCAGCAAAACCCTGGCAGACTCTATCCAGCAATTCTAGAAGGCTGATCAGTGGGATCTCACCTAAAAATGGGAGCTTGCTTTAACACCTGAAAGTCAATTAATGTTGTCAATTAATAGAATAAAGACAAAACTAACACAATTCTCTCAATAGAGGCAGAAAACTAAGTTGCTAAAATTCAACTACTCTTCGTGATAAAAGCTTTCAAAAGCAAAGCATTGAAGGGAAGCCTTCACTTGATAAAAGGCACCTATGAAAACCTCATGTAATATCACATTTAACCTAAAATCTTAAAAAAAGGGGGGGGCGCCTAGTGGCTCAGTCGTTGGGCGGCTGCCTTCAGCTCAGGTCATGATCTCAGGGTCCTGGGATCGAGTCCCACATTGGGGGTCACTGCTCTGCGGGAAGCCTGCTTCTCTGTCTCCCACTCCCCTGCTTGTGTTCCCTCTCTCTCTGTGTCTCTCTGTCAAATAAACAAATAAAATCTTATAAAAAAAATTCACATTTAACATCAAAGCACCAAATACTTTCCCCTAAACCCGGGACATGACACACATCTCTAATCTCACTACTTCTGTCCTGTGCTGTTCTGGGGGCTCTAGTCAGGGCAGTTACATAAGGAAATTGCACATAATGCATGCAGATGGAACAGGAAAAAAATAAGACTATCTCTATTTTAAGATGTATGTCTTGTACATACAACATCCTAAAGAATCCACTAAAAATTATTGGAATAAAAGCATTCAGCAAGGTTGCAGGTTACATACACCATAAACACGAATCAACTTATTTATATAAGCTGTCAATAAAAAAAAATTAGGAAAAATAACTCAGTTTATACTAGCATTAAGAAAAATAAAATAGTTAGGAAAAAGTAGTCCAAAACTTACACTTTGACAACAATAAAACACTACTGAGAGAAATGAAAGTAGACCTAAATAGTGGAAAGATAGCCCATGTTCATGGACGTGATTCAACATTAGGAAGACGGGAGTGCCTCCCAAACTGATTCACAGATGCAGCACAACCCCTATTAAACCTCAGCTGGCTTTTTTTTTTTCCCCCAGAAACTGGTAAGCTGCTCCTAAAATTCATAGGGGGATTCAAGGGACCCAGAATATGCAAATCACTCTTGAAGAAGAACATCTCCCAATTTCAAAACTTACTACAAAGCGAATGTAACGAAGATAGTGTTGTACTGACATAGCGACCGACGTGGAGATCAATGAAGTAGAATTGAGTCCAGAAATAAACCCTAACGTTTTCGGTCAATTAACTTTTCAACAAGGGCACCAAGACAACGTAATGGGGGAGACAGCAGCCTCCAGCAAATGGCTCTGACACCTGGACATCCACACACCAAAGAATGAATTTGGATCGCTCATATGTACACCACATACATACAAATTTAACTCAAAATGAGTCAAAGCCCTTAGTGTAAGAACTAGAGCTACAAAACCCTGAGAAGAAGCATAATTTTGGGTTAGTTAGATATCACAGCAGAAGCTGAAGCAACAGAGGAAAATAGAGATGAATTGAACTTCACCAATATTTAAAAATTTTGTGCCTCAAAAGATGCAATCAATAACATAATGCTAAATTAAAGAATGGGTGGAATGGGAGAAAATTTTTGCAATTCGTATTCTGATAAGGGATTTGTATCCGTAACACATAAGAACACAACTCAAAAATAAAAAGAGAAATAACCTGTTGCAAAAATGAACAAGGTACACAAATAAAAATTTCTCCAAAAAGACACACAAATGGCCAAAAGATGCTTACAAAAAGATGCTCAACATCATTGCCAGCAAAGAAATGCAAATAAAAGCCACATGGATATAACACTCTACACCCACCAGAATGGCCAGAATTAAAAAGACATGATAACGGGCCAGTGAGGATGGGGAGAGAGGATGGAATGCTCACACACTGCTGTTGGGAACGTTCGGTGGTATGGCTCATTTGGAAGACAGCCTGGCACATTCCCAAAATGTCACTGATAGGCACAAACCTAATAAAAATGAAATTGTGTGTCCATCCAGAATCTCATACACCAATGTTCAGCTGCAGTATTAAGAATAACCAAAAAGTGCAAATGCACTGAATGTCCATCAACTGATAATCTGACAAATAAAATATGTTACATCCAGGCAATAGAATATTAGCCAGCAATAAAACAATTGAAGGGCTGATACGGACCACAATAGGAACGAGCCTTCAAAACACATTGAATCAAAGAAGGAAGGGCTGATACGGACCACAATAGGAACGAGCCTTCAAAACACATTGAATCAAAGAAGTTAGTTATAAAAGGCTACATATTTTGTGAGTCTATTTCTGCATAACTTCTGAAATCTATTGTGATAAAAAGTAGCTTAGTGGTTATCCACAGTGGGATTAGGGGAGGTTGGGAGTAAGTGGGAAGTCACAGGCAATGCATATAGTGTTTCTTTTGGGGGATAGAAATGTTCTAAAAGTATGGCACTGGTCACATGAATCAGAATATACTCAATACTCTTGAATTGTACACTTCATTTTTAAATTTTTGTAGAGTATAATTGACATTATATTAGTTTCATAATGATTTGCAATATGATCACCATGGTAAATCTCTTTAATATATGTTGCCATAAATAGTTACCGTTTTTTTTCTTGTGATGAGAACTTTTTAAAAATCCCAGTATAGTTCACATACAGTATTATATTGGTTTCAGGTGTTCAATACAGGGATTCAACAGTTGTATACCCAGTGCTCATCACGACAGGTGCACGCCTTCATCCTCCTCACTGATCTCACCCATCCCCCACCCACCTCCCCTCTGGTGACCATCCCTTTGTTCTCTAGAGTTAGGAGTCCATTTTCTGGTTGGTCTCTTTTCGTTTGTTTGTTTTATTTCTTAAATTTCACAGGTGAGTGAAACAGTATTTGCCTTTCTCTGACTGGCTTCTTTCACTTCTCATAATACACTCTAGTTCCGGTGATCAGAACTTATAAGCACTACTCTCTTAGTGTCTTTTACATGGGCATTACAGTATTATTAATTATACTTGCCTATGCTGTATAATACATCTCCTTGACTTATTTATTGTACAATTGGAACTCTGTATCTTTATATTTTTATACCTATGTACTTATAACTGAAACTCTACGATATTCCATTGTATATCCATCATGTGTGTGTGTGTATTTGTAAATATAAATAAGTAAATAAATAAATATAAATAAACTATATAAATATAAATAAATATACAACTATAAATAAAATATAAATAAATAAAAATAAAAATATATTTATGGTCATATATTTATATATATTATATGGTTATATATTTATGGTTATATATATATACAAAATATATATGTATATATACAAATTTTTTTTTCTGTTTTTCCATTCATCCCTTGATGAATATGGAGGCCGTTTCTATGTGTTGGCTATCAGGAATAAAGTTGCTATGATCATGGGGGTGCCGATATCTTGTCAGATTAGAGTTTTCTTCAGATAGACACCCAGAAGTCGGATTGCTGAATGCTGTAATAGTTCTATTTGTGATGTTTGGGGGACCTCCGCACTGTGTCCCACAGCGGCTGCACGTTTCCATTCCCACTGACAGTGCAGGAGGGTCCCTTTTCTCTGGGTCCTCACCAACATCTGTCATCTCTTGTCTTTTGTAAGGGCTGTTCTCCCGGGGGGAAGGGGACGCCACACTCCAGTGAACCGCACGCTTTGGACAGGTGAACTGTATGGTGTGCGAGTTAGAGCTCAGTCAAGTAGTTATTAAAGAATAAGAGAAATCTTGGGGAATCACACCACCATCAAACCTTACCTCCTTTCCTGCTGCACTTCTATCTCTTCTCTTTCCTCCAAACCAAGTGTCGACGGTAACCCATCTATTCGACGACTTAAATCCCATCGCACAACTCTCAGAAAATGACTAACGAGCCAAGGTTTATGAGGCTACACCTTTCCAGAGTAGTTATACTTTAAGAGTTGTTTGTTTAAGAATTAGAAATCTCGACAAACCAGTTTTTGCATACTTAATGGTGGAGGGTCAGCCACTATCAGAATAATGACGAAAGCATGGGAAGGATAAAAAAGAAGACTCCTCAGTCCACACCCTTGATTTGTAAGGTCGTCTCTATTCCAGAGCAAAATAAAATGAAGCATGCTTTGCTGGAACCCTGGGCCATTTTGCAGGTGCCTGGTACATCCCAGAAGGGTCTTGGAACACCATCTGGCTTCCAAGGTACCTACCACATCGGTGAAGTCATCCCCTCTAGAGTCTGGCTGGCCTGAGGCCTGCAGTACCCTTTGGCTTGTACCAGTCATTTCTGCCTGGCCCTAGTGCTTCTGAGAGATGAGGCCCACACCTGCGCGTCTGGGAACAGAATGGCCCTGGGGCCGGGGTTTAAATCCAGGCGTAATCCTGGTATCTGGGAATGCAGCATGTTTCCTGCAGGCTTCTCTGGGTTTGCAGACTTGTTCAACAGCCTGAGGTCCTACATGAAAGGAGAAGAAACTAAATTTTACATTCGTGCTTGCTTCAGTATATTTGAGTGCTTAAAAAACCAAATGCTGGGACAATGTCTGAACCCAGGTCTGTGTGTTTGCAACCTCATTCATGTACTTGACTTGCTGCGGCCGTCGTCCCTCTCTGGCTCTGCTCAGCTCCCCGCGTGCCGGTGGGCCCGCCTCTGGTCTACAACGCCGAGGAACCCGCGGCCGTGACCCTTCCCGTGGGCTGTCTCCTCCTGGCCTGGGCAGAGGGGTGGAGATGAAGGAAACGTAGTGATGGCAGAAGCCTTTCTCTCCGCCACCCCCTGGCCGAGGCAGAGCAAAGCAACAAAGATGCACACTTCCTTGATGCCTCACAAGTCCAGTCATCAGGGAAGAAGAACTCCTTCACTTCTAAAAAGCAGCAAAAAACTGCAGCTCGGTGTTTGGGTCCCACATGCAGTTTGGGGAAGGCCAGGTCTCTCCAAGCATCTGGGACTTGTGGGTGGGGGGGTGTTTTTCCACCCTCTCTGAATGTGCTGGTCTTTGCTGACTCTTCCTGAAGTCAGAACGCCTGGGACTTCTTGCAGAGGAAAATAAAATGAAACATGACACTGAACATTGAGATGTTTAAGGGGGCTTGGCCGCTTGAAGTTTCCCCAGGTGGCAACATGGTTATTGTAAATAGAGCTTAGAAACGCATCCTAGCCACCATGCGTAAGGCAGGTTACAGCTTAGGGCTGTGTGCAGAGGCATCAGCCCTGTTTGAAGAATCTTCCTTTGCCTTCATGATGATGGAGGATGGGGCTTGTGAGCCATTTGTTTGGCAGAGCAAGATTTTATTTTTATAAACTACGTGTATCATAGGAACATGCAAACACAGCTTTACGGAGGAGAATTTTGAGAGCATCAGGCCTGCTAAAACTGGCACTTTCTCCTCATTTTTCCTGTGAAGAAAATAGACAGTTGATTTATGCGGGTGTCTCTCTCTCAGCCACTGTGCTAAACTGCACGCAGGCCTCATGCGTAGGACCCTCTCAAACACCCCCGTCTTGGACAAAACCCCATACGTGGGTGACTTTTATGCCACTGACGTTTACTGCCCAGAGTTCCGGAGGCTGGAGGACTAAGATTAAGGTGCTGGCGGATCCCCTGTCTGTGAGGACTCCCTCTCTGGCTCACGCCTGTCCCCTTGCTCTGTCCTCAGAAGAAGCAGGGAGAGAGCTGTCTGGGGTGTCCCTTCTCAGGGCGCTGGTCCCACTCCTGAGGGCTCCTGACCCAATCACCTCCAAAGTTCCCACCTCTGTCCCATGGGGCATTTGGCTTCAACACATGAATCTGGGGTGGGGGTGGCAAGGACATTCAGCGCAGGGCACACTCTTGCCTCTATTTCCTGTAAGTGGGGGTTCCCTTTATCTAAAGGAAGGTCCGCGGGTGGAAAGTGTGCCGTGTGGCCTTGGCTCCCGTAGACAGCCTGAGGGGACCTCAAGGAATAAGCAAGGGCTGGAATTAAATTGGAAAGCCAAGTTCATCTTTAGTCCTGTTTGCACCCTCTACAGCTCTATTTCTGAACCTTCACATGATGTCATTGTTATTGCCAAGTGGAAAATTGAATTTTCTATACTACTCCTTAGTGTTCACACTGGATTTTCCATCTCTGCTAATACCTGATTAAAAATGATCAATAACAGTACAAAGGGGGGGG
>RCUC01115429.1:0-19186 GCA_003697995.1 Taxidea taxus jeffersonii
TGAAAGAACCAAGGAAAACTGAGGAAGAAGGACATATAAAGAAGCACAGTTCCTATTATCTTCTAAATCTGATTTGAGGACTTTCAGAGATCAGAATTTAGAAATGAAAATCATCATCCTTTTTCATTCTGACACTCAGACCCTAATGCTCTGTGGTACCTGGACTGAAGGAAAGCAAGGTTGAGAGAAACAGTATAAAGCCAGCTTCCAACACATGCAGCAAATGCTCTTTTACCGATTCCTAGTAAATTTAATTATTGTGATTGAGAGATTAAGTAATGAAATACCTAAATTACAGAGATAATTATTTTAGCTTAATATTTCTGAATTAAGCACTTTTAATGTATAATTTACAATTCTGAATAATATATAAAACCATGTCTGAAATATGTTCATTAGTAATAAAGTGACCATGGAGTTAATTCGCCCGGGCATTGTCCTATTTTATGTTTTTGTCTAAGCATTCTTATTAATTATGCCTCCTTTAACTTCTCAAAGTTTCTTAGTGTAAATTATAGGTTATATGATCACTTTATCAGTATATGAATGTCATGGGCCTCATGCTGCAAAACTAGAGTAGCCTAATCTAACTCCTTGGCATTCTTATTTTCTTTACCAGAAGGCCAAACTTTGGTGTATTTTCTTATATTATGGGCTGATGCCATCCAATTGTCTTCTTTTAACACCCAGTTTTCCCCACCCCTTTCCTTGCTGTTCCATTGGGGAAGTGTTCAGACCTGTTTCAATTTAGTATGCTTTTTGTTCATAACTGATGCAACAATGTAAAAAAAAATTAACTGTTAAGAAATTGCAAAGACTGCAGGCTGTAGCAATTTCTTGTAAAATCCTCTTAAAATCCTTTCACTGTTGTACTGTCTCATCAGGTATGGTAAGCGAAAATCTCTTTGAATGTCTCCCTTAACTTTTCTTTCTTTTTTTTTTAAGATTTTATTTATTTATTTGACCGAGAAATCACAAGTAAGCAGAGAGGCAGGCAGAGAGAGAGGAGGAAGCAGGCTCCCCGCTGAGCAGAGAGCCTGATGTGGGGTTCCATCCCAGGGCCCTGGGATCATGACCTGAGCCGAAGGCAGAGGCTTTAACCCACTGAGCCACCCAGGCGCCCCCCCTTAACTTTTATTTATTAATACCCTTTTTCCTTCCTCTTACTCTGGTTTCAGAGGGCCATGAATTATACTGCCATCTAAGATAGCTTTATGTTCTTCCAGTATATAAAACCTCAATGTATAACGCATAAACATATGCAGCTTTTAGTTTGACAATGTTAGTTTTCTGTAACTGCATAGCAAATTATTATAAATGTAGCAACTTCTAGGGGCACCTGCATGGCTCAGTGATTCAGTGCCTGCTTTTGGCTCAGGTCATGATCCCAGGATCTTGGGATCGAGCCCCGTGTTGGGCTCCCTGGTCAGTGGGGACCCTACTTCTCCTTCTCCCGCTTCCCTTGCTTGTACTCTCTCTGTCAAATAAATAAGTAAAATCTTAACAAATGCAGTGATATCTAATAACACCCATTTATTATTGTACAATCCTATAGGTCAAAAGTCTGGGATCACTTAACTGAGTTTTCTGCTTAGCATCTCACAGGGCCAAAATCAGAGTGTCATCCAGGCTGGACTCTAATCTCACATCTGGAAAAAATACCAGCTTCTATGTTCATTTAGGTCATTGGTACAATTTAGTCCCTTGCCTCCGCTTTAATAGATGAATGGAATTAGACCTCCAAAGCTTAAGGTAAATGGAGGGAGTGGACGTACATCAGCGAAATCCCTTCCCAGCAGTACCTAGATTAGTATTTGAGCAATCAGGAATGTCAGGAGTGTCATCTTTAGACACCTGTCTACCACATAGGATATATTCCATTTGCATTTCTGGGAACATCCACATTATTAAAGAGTGGGCAGCAACTTATAACAACATACCTCCTACCAATATGATAAATTCTGTGTATTTCAAACCTGGATCTAATTCATATAAAATTAAACACATTTAAGGCAATGCATGTGTATAATAGGTTTACAAATCCCTTTTACTGAAGTATATGTCCCACTATATTGAGTGAGCAAGACCCCCACTGTCATCGCTGAATCTAGCAAGGCCTTGGAATGGGACTTTCAAGCCGGTTAATACCCAAACATATTTGAATTCCACTGAAGACTTGATTACATCTCTAATTCGCTTACAAAGTAAGATTTATATAGGAAAAGCAGTAACTTCATTCTTTGCCTGGTCCAAAGGAATACAAATTTCAAAATCTTGAATATGAAACTGGCATGATTTTTTGGTAGAAAAATATAGTTCTGGCCAAAAAGGTATTAAAATAGAATGGATCTTAGCAATTTTTCCATAATTTCAGTCTCTAAAATTCTCTGCGCTTCAGATGTCATAATGCAAAAGAAAATGGACAACAGCTATTTAGTGAAAATTAAGCTACTTAAAAAAACTAGCTTGACCTCTTCTTCTCACCCAATAAAAATGATTACTCCTGCTGAAATGTGGTTTGGAAAATATACTAGTGTTTGGAAAGGGAAGTGTCTGGAGATTCTCACATATGCAGTGTCAACATAAAATGGCTCTTTAAGTATGTTTAAGTATGTCTGAGTATGTTTCTTCTTGGCAGTTGCTTTCTAGGTGGTCTGTAGGCCTATTTGACAATTTGCAAGTACATAAAATCAGAATTGTTCAGAAAAGTGTAGAAGAAAAAACAATCATTTAAAGGAGAATTAATACCTAGTCTCCTGAAACTGTTCCAAAAAATAGAAATGGAAGGAACTCTTCCAAACTCATTTTATGAGGCTGGCATTACCTTGATCCCAAGACCAGAAAAGAACCCACCAAAAAGGAGAACTACAGGTCAATATCCTTTATGAACATAGATGTTGAAAATTCTCACCAAAATACTAGCCAATAGGATCCAACAGTACATTAAAGGGATTATTCACCACGACCAAATGAGATTTATTCCTGGGCTGCAAGGTCGGCTCAACATCCGCAAATCAATCAATGTGATACAATACATTAATAAAAGAAAAAACAAGAACCATATGATACTCTTAACAGAAGCTGAAAAAGTATTTGACAAAGTACAGCATCTTTTCTTGATCAAAACTCTTCAAAGGGTTAAGGATAGAGGGTACATAACTCAATATCATCAAAGTCATCTGTGAAAAATCCACAGTGAATATCATTCTCAATGGGGAAAAACAGAGCTTTTCCCCTAAGGTCAGGAACATGGCAGGGATGTCACTATCACCACTGCTGTTCAACATAGTACTAGAAGTCCTAGCCTCAGCAATCAGACAACAAAAAGAAATAAAAGTATCTGAATAGGAAAAAAGAGTCAAACTCTCACTCTTTGCAGATGATATGATAATTTATGTGGAAAACCCAAAGGCTCCACTCCAAAACTGCTAGAACTCACACAGAAATTCAGTAAAGTGTCAGGATATAAAATCAATGCACAGAAATCAGTTGCATTTCTATACACCAATAGGGAAAGAGAGAAAAGAGAAATTAAGGAATCAATCCAATTTACAATTGCACCCAAAACCATAAGACACCTAGGAATAAACCTAACTAGAGACAACAAATCTGTACTCAGAAAACTATAAAGTACTCATGAAAGAAACTGAGGAAGACAAAAGGAAGTGGAAAAAGGGCTCCATGCTCATGGATTGGAAAAAACAAATATTGTGAACATGTCTGTGCTACCTAAAGCAATCTACACATTTAATGCAATCCCTATCAAAATAACATCAATCTTTTTTCAAAGAAATGAAAGAAATAATCCTAAAATTTCTATGGAAACAGAAAAGACCCCAAAAGCCAGAGCAATATTGAGAAAGAAAACTAAAGCTGGGGGCATCACAATTCCAGACTTCAAGCTCTATTACAAACCTGTCATCATCAAGACAGGATGGTACTGGCACAAAAACAGACACATAGATCAATGGAACAGAATAGAGAGCCCAGAAATAGACCCTCAACTCTGTGGTCAACTAATCTCTGACAAAGCAGGAAAGCATGTCCAGTGGAAAAAAGATGGTCTCTTCAAAAAATGGTGTTGGGAAGACTGGACAGCCACATGCAGAAGAAGGAAACTGGACCATTTCCTTACACCATACACAAAAATAGACTCAAAATGGATGAAAGACCTCAATATGAGACAGGAATCCGTCAAATTCCTTGAGCTGAGGTCGAAGAAGTTGCTGTCTGGGTTCTAGCAACTTCATCCTATAAACAGCACAAAAGGCAAGGGAAGCAAGGACAAAAATGAATCACTGGGACTTCATCAAGATCAAAAGCTTTTGTACAGCAAAGGAAACAATCAACAAAACCAAAAGACACCCGATAGAATGGGAGAAGATATTTGCAAATGACATATCAGATAAAGGGCTAGAATCCAAAATCTACCAAACTCAATGCCCAAAGAATACATAATCCAATCAAGAAATGGGCAGAAGACATGAACAGACATTTCTGCAAAGAAGACATCCAAATGGCCAACAGACACATGAAAAAGTGCTCCACATCACTCGGCATCACAGAAATACAAATCAAAACCACAGTAAGATACCACCTTACACCAGTCAGAATGGCTAAATTAACAAGTCAGGAAACAACAGGTGTTGGAGAGGATGTGGAGGAAGTGGAACCCTCCTGCACTGTTGGTGGAAATGCAAGCTGGTGCAGCCACTCTGGAAAACAGTAAGGAGGTTCCTCAAAGAACTGAAAATAGAGCTACCCTATGACCCAGCAATCACACTACTGGTTATTTACCCTAAAGATACAAATGTTGTGATCCGAAGGGGCACGTGCACCCGAATGTTTATAGCAGCAATGTCCGCAATAGCTAAACTATGGAAAGAACCTAGATATCCATCAACAGATGAATGGATAAAGAAGATGTGATATATATGTATATATACACATACACACACATACATATATATATATATATATATATAGTATTCCATTACATATAATGGAATACTATGCAGCTATCAAAAGAAATGAAATCTTGCCATTTGCAATGATGTGGATGGAACCAGAGGGTATTATGCAAAGTGAAATAAGTCAATCAGAGAAAGATAATTATGATACGATCTCCCTGATATGAGGAATTGGGATGCAGAGTGGGAGGTCTGGGGGGTAGGGAAGGAAAAAAATGAAACAAGATGGGATCAGGAGGGAAACAAACCATAAGAGACTCTTAATCTTACAAAACAAACTAAAGGTTGCTGAAGAGAGGGGGGGTGGAGAGGGTGGTTGGGTTATGGACATTGGGAAGGGTATGTTGTATGGTGAGTGCTGTGAAGTATGGAAGCCTGACAAACCTATAACCCTGGGGCAAATAATACATTACATGTTAATTAGAATAATTAATTTAAAAAACAACAACAAAAAAGAATGTCTAACAGATAAATACTGGTTATTCGGACTTGGGAATTGGGTTGACATTCACCCAAAAATGAACAGAAAGTAACCTGTCACTCTAAAGAAATGAACAGGTGGTATTTGTAGATATACATAATGAATTCTGTTTGCAACCCTATACATATAAATGCTGAATTAAAAATTACAAAAATCCCCTAAATTCAAGGCTGAGTATATAAATAAGGGAAATCCTCCTGCAGGCCTAAGGAAAAGAAAGGAGAATGCAGAGCTCTGAGCTCGCAGGCACTAATGTGCTAGCCCCTCTGGGATTTGCCAAACTTGAAATCAAAGGTGTTCAATCTAAGACATGCCACTGAGACAAAAAGAGAGACTGCTCAAGGTAAGACCTTGGAACTGGAACTTCTACATAAAGTTATACCTATATAAAGTGAGAAGGAGGGGATACCATTTTCCTTTTTCTCAACACAATGAAAGAGTAGTTTAGAAAAACAACTACTCCCTGGCAAAATGTAACAGCTTAAAAACTTGTCTACTTTGACCTAAACTCTGTTTTTTAAAAAGGTCTCTCCTGAGAATATTCATAGTTGGCATACCTACTTTACATTACCCGAATGATCCAAAGAATCCAACCCTAGAAATTAACTTAGACATTCCTAAGGTATGTATGAATTTTTTTTTCCACAGGTGGCCCTGTGAATAAAAATTGTATCTTGAGAAAAGTGCCTCTTTTTCAGGCCATACAGAATTCCCACAGATAAAAGAAATTACAAAATAAGAACTCAACTACAAAATTATATGACTGAGCGACACGTCATCAAAAACAAGATTCAACAAAATGAGCAAATAAGACTACAACCACAAGAACGTCAATAACAGAATTATTAGTTAAGTGAATGTTCAAAAGTATACTTTTAATGATTTAGACCAAACGGGATGTTTAGAAATGAAAGACCTATAGAAATAAAAAAAAAAAATCCTTGAAACTGAACATATGAAATTATTAAGAAATATGAGAAGGGGGCACCTTGGTGGCTCAGTTGGTTGAGTGTCTGACTTGGTTTTGGCTTGGGTCATGATCTCAGTGTCATGAGGTCAAACCCCAACCCGGACTCCATGCTCAGTAGGGTGTCTGCTTGAGATTCTCCCCCTCTCCCCCTCCCTCTGCTCCTCCCACCCCTGTGTACTCTATCTCTGAAATAAATAAATTAATAAAAAAAATAAATGCAGGAAGAATAGTTGGTATAAACTAAGAAACACTGATGAGAAAGTTACATGGAACACAGCACAAAAAGTCAAAGACGGATGTGAAGACAGAAGAGATATATGGAATCAGAACAAGAAACCTCAACATGATTTTATTTAGGATTTCCCAAAAGAATGGGAGATTTTTGTTCTGATTTTAAAAAGTGCACTTGGTAATATCAGGCTTTCTTTTAAAATCACTCTCATTGGCAGAAATCTTCTTGTAATCTGAACATATATCTACTAATGGGGTTGACATACCTTTCCTTCCCTTCCTTTTCCCTCTCTTCTCTTTTCCTCCCCTCCCCTTTCCTTCCCTTCCCCTTCTTTCCTTTCCCTTCTCTTTTCCCTTCCTTTCCCTCCCTTTCCTTTCCTTTGTTCCCTTCCCTCCCCTTCCCTTTCCCTTCCCCTCTCAGTCCCTCCTTCCCTCCCTTCCATCTTCTTTCCTCCCCCACCTCCTTTCTCTTTTAATTTACCCTTTAAGTATTCTGTTCTAAAAATGGTTGCTAGAGTCTTTGGTTCTATTTGGTACATATAATTCTTGTTTGTTTCTTGTTCACTGATTTATTGATGGTGTTTTTTATATTCTAAGTTCTAATAATTTTGGTTATGTGTATTGCAAATACATCAGTAATTCCAAGATTCACGTTATTTCACATTGTGATTTGTCTTACAATCGATAATGTCTTATAATTAAGAATTTCCTGCATTGTTTTTTTTTTCCTCTTCAGTGGTACATTATATAATGGTAAGTCTTAAAATCAATGACAATCAAGGCACCTTAAAATCCATGAATATGGTTATCTTCTACCTCAGAGAAACCTGTTTTCCTCCATGTTATTATGATATCTTTTGATACACAGAAATTTCAAATATAAATACAGTTGAATTTATCAAGCATTTCCTTTATAATTAGCATTTTTGTGTTATTTAAAAAACCCTTGTCTGGGGGGACCTGGGTGACTCAGTGGGTTAAGGCCTCTGGCTTTGGCTCAGGTCATGATCCCAGAGTCCTAGTATGGAGCCCCGCATCAGGCTCTTTGCTCAGCAGGGAGCCTGCTTCCTCCTCTCTCTCTCTCTGCCCACTTGTGATCTGTCTGTCAAGTAAATAAATAAAATCTTTAAAAAAAAAAAAAACCTTGTCAGTACCTCAAAAATATGAAATTAATTTTCTATATTTTCTCTTCTGATTTTTTTATAAATTTAAACTATGCAATCCATTTTAGCTGGTCTCCTTGTACATAAATATCTTAACAGCATGTGTTCTGCTCTCACAGTGTTCTGCTTTATTTTTCTATTTCCCTAACACGTGCAGCAGCCTTGTCCTGTTTATCACATACCATACTTGATAAGTGATAAGAGCAGATTCCCCTTCCATATTCTTTCTTCACTAGGGTTTTGGCAATTATTAGGCCTAATCTCCTCTATAACATTTAGAATCAGCCTGTCAATTTTCCTCCAAAACTCCTTTAGAATTTTTATGGAAGTAAATTCCATCACTAGGTCAATTTGAGGAAAATGTCCATTTGGTTTCACCTTTAGTCTTTCAGATCATGAGTATAGTTTATATCTTCATTGAGTTATGCCCTCTTGGATTGAATTATAAAATAGCTCAATAATATTCTCCATATGTCCTATGTATTTTGTTATTAGATGTATTCCAAAGAATTTTATTTTTTCATATATTTAATAGAATTTTTTAATTAAATGTCTCACTGCCAAATGCTGGCATATAAAATGCAAGTGGTGACTGAATATTGCTTGGATATCTAACCACCTCACTCTTCTGTTAATTTAATTTTATTGTTTTTTAAAGATTCTATTTATTTATTTCACAGACAGAGATCACAAGTAGGCAGAGAGGCAGGCAGAGAGAGAGAGAGAGGGAAGCAGGTTCCCTGCTGAGCAGAGAGCCCAATGCAAGGCTCGATCCCAGGACCCTGAAATCATGACCTGAGCTGAAGGCAGAGGCTTAACCCGCTGAGCCATCCAGGTGCCCCTCTCCTGTTAATTTTAATAATTTAATTCCATATTATTTTTTTTAATGGAGACTATGATGACATCCACTTCATTTTAAGGCCTAAAATTTCTAATGCACTGTTGAATAGAAACAGTGAAAATAAAATTCTCTTTGTTTCTGATTTTAATAGGAATGCTTTTAATGATTCACTATTTTTCAAAAGATATTTATGCATTTTGTGTAAATATCTTTGAGTTAATAAAGTTTCTACTTTGTTCTCTTTTGCCAAGAGTCTTTACCATGAATGTGTTTTCAGTTGTATAAAGGACATTTTTCTTTATCCGTTGTGATGATCATATGGTTTTTATCTTTAATTGTATTACACAGTTACATTTTAAGATTTTCTAATGTTAAAGTACCGCTGTATTTCTGGAATAAATCCAAAATAAAATAACTCTACTTGGTTATTTAAAAATACCTTGTGAGATGGTATCTTCTAATATTTGGTTTAGAATTCTTTCATTTCTTTCCTGAGTGAGAAAAGTTTATTGTTTCTCTATGTTACACTGTCCTCTTTAGGATTTGGTAAGAAATTTATATGGCTTTAATTAACCTTTTTTTATTCTCTAAAAAAGCTTATGTAATATTGGAATGGTCTGTTCTTGTAATTTTAGTAGAAATCAACTGTAAAATCCTTAGCAGTTGGTATTTTCTTGAAAAGATTTTAAAGAATTGATTATAGTGTGTTCACTATTCATAGATGAGAGAGACTATTTTTTTAGTTTGGTCTCTCAGCTAGAGTTGGTCAACTATCGAATCATGTTTCTTAGCACAACCCTGGTTTGTTGCTCTTTACACATAATTAGATGTCATGATACAAGTTGCTACATTTTTTCCTAATGCAAAAATCATTACCAGTTCTTAAAATAAACTACAGGGTGAGGACTGTTGACCCCACAGTCTATAAAGATTTGAGAGCACTGGATTTCTGGATTCGTTCTCTATAAGTCATGGAAGGAGGTAATTAGTTATCGGAAAGTCTATTATTTTCTATGGCTACTGCAATGTATTACCACAAACTTAGTGGCTTAAAACACCCAAGTTTACTATCCTAAATTCTCTTCATTAAAAGCTTGACTCAGCTCTCATTGGCCAACACCAAGATATCAGAAGGCTTTTTATGCATTCTTCTGGAGGCTCTACAGGAGATTCCATTTCCTTGCATTTTTCAGATACTAGAGACTACTGATTTTTCACTTTCTTCCACCTTCAAAAGTAGTAATGATGAGTTGAAACCTTCTCACATTACATCTCTGGGCCTTTCTTCAGTAATCACATCTCCCTCTGACTCGCTCTTCTGCCTTCCTCTTCAGCTTTTAAGGGTTCTTGAAATTCCACTGCGCGTAGCAAGACAGCCCAGGATAATCCCCCTATTTTAAATTCAGTTGTTGGGCAGCCTTAATTCCATCTGCAACCTTCATTTCCCTGTGTGATGTAACCCAACCTATTCCCAGGTTCCAGGGCAGGAACCCGTACATCTTTGGGAATCATTATCCTGCTGCCACAGAAAGTAAGGCAACTTCACCAGCACCACCAGCAAACAGTTGCCTCTTGGATCCAGAATTGTATATTATTTCTCCTGAAATTTGAGGTTATCACAGGGTTCACGCAACCTAAGATCTTAAAAATTCTGAATTACACTGGCACAATTCTAAGAGGTCTCTGGTTAGAAAATGAATCTCAACTTCAGGAATGTTAAAAGGTGAACATGCATATGTATTAGAAGTGATACTGTGTTGGTAAAAACATTTAATAGCATCTTTTTCTTCCAGTATCTCTATATCTACTCACCAATCTACCAAACCATCCATGTGATAAAAACAATAGGAAAAAGTGACTGAGGAAATGGTAAAACAACTTTTACTTTTTACTCTCTAAACAGCTTTTCAAATATAAGCTTAAAAATATGTAACTTTATCAAATGAAGCATTTATTTTTAATATCCCATAACACCGATATAGCCTAACACATTTAAGATGTATGTATCTTTTGCATCAGCAAATGAGCAAAATATTGTTACAAAGTTAAAATTCTGATAAGTTATTTCCAAGTTTGTATTTGCCATTTCTTTGTGTATTTTAATTTATATAATTTTATCTGTAACTTCGTTCAAACTTAATTTTCTCACCTTCAGTCTTCTAACTGCATTATCTTCTATTATACAAATGTTTATCACACTATAGAAGAAAGCAGACCCATTATTCTAAGATCTGAGACAGAGGCCAGTACCACACTTACTAACAGTGATGCTGGGCAAATCTGTAACCTCTCAACAGAAATAAAAAGGGATGTGACAGATCCTAGTGCATACTAAATGCCAAATAAAAATGAGCCACATTTGCAAATGTTACAGTTTCACAACATTCTGTTGGGTCAAGAATATATCTTCCATGGCAAAAGTGAGGAATCCAAATTTTCACAATGTGTTAAATATTGTGCTCACATCTGTACAGGTAATAAACAGCAGAAGTCTGATTTAAATCTAGATGCCTGACTTCAAAATCCATACTCTGTTATATTTTGGTGTTTTCTTTACCTATAAAGTTATGATAATAAAATGAGAGTGTTTGGATTTTGAAGAAATTAAGTGAGATAATTGTTCATTTATGTGTTGCTCAAATTACAAAATATAGCCCAAGTCTGACCATTGTTTTTAAAATGCAGGCATTCCTCTTAATGAATAATTCAAGTTAATACCATAAATTCAAAGCTTTGCCTGCTGTCTTTACTCTCTTACTATACCTACTAGGAGACTTAAGGGAAATTGCCATCTTAAGGTCATCATTCAGGTCTATATTATCCAAACTAATAAATACAAAATTCATTTTCCTTTCTCCTTCCTTTCTTACAAAGTTTTCATTATATAGTATCCAGTGTGAAATGGGCTGCCTTCACATCAGTAATAGATAGAAGAGTCAGGAAAGTATACACTGATGTAAGAAAAGCATTTGACAGGTGAGCCTGGGTGGCTCAGTTGGTTAAGCAACCAACTCTTGATTTTGGTTCAGATCATGATCTTGGGGTCATGATCTCAGGGTTGTGAGACTGAATCTCATATCGGGCTCCATTCTGGGGGTGGAGCCTACTTAGGCTTTTCTCTCTCCCTCTGCCAGTTCCTCACCCCCAGCTCCCACTCCTACTTGTTCTCTCTCTAAAAAAAAGAAAAAAGGAAAAACAAAAAAGCATTTGGCAAGATACAGCCCAAAGTATTACATAAGGAGATTTTTAAATGTGTGTCAATAAACATTTTATTGATAAGACCTAATCTCTTTTGTTTTGTGACACTAGAGATTAAGAGCTGTTAAGATGACCTGTAAGCCATGCATATTTGTTTAACTTTGGGAATAATTCCATGAGAAGTTTACCTGCTTCCTTTAATAATAGAAGAAATTATTACTATTGCCCCATATTCTTCTTTCCTTATAAATGACTATGTGAGTATCAGGGAAAATCTACCTCTTCTGCTACAAGTTACAGAAATAAAAACCTTAAATTTGTTTAGATAATAAAGATATTTACTTGTTCACACATTTGGAAGCCCGGAGGTTAGCCCATGGCCCATGGATGAAGTGTGCAGTGATTCAACAATGCCATCAAGAAGGCGACCCCAAGAATCTAGGCACTCAGAAATAACAACAGATCTCAGGAAGGCATTGGACTTTCCAAATCCTATGTTATAATATTTAAAACCAGTTTCTACCAAGCTCTTCACGGACAGGTTGAACAGAGAGAGGGACTGATTATACCACTTTCCTGATGAACTCTGATTGTTCATCAAGGCACTTCATTATTCAAATGTGCTTTAAACCAGAAAATAAGTTTCATAAATAATGCATATCATGAATATGTATGCTATTTTCAAACAGCAGATTTAGCAAGATGCGAAACACAGACATAATCAAAAGGAAGCTGGTTTGCCTCATGGTAACAATTGCTTCTTTAGGCTGTGTGTCCACACTGGGAAGAGGTGGTTCGCATGCATAATTACAGGAGACACTGCCCCAGCTGCTGATTTTTCTCAGATACTCCAATGAGGCAAGAAGTGGATTTGCCTATATTAAAGAAGGCTTTAGGGGCAGTATCATTGTTTAAGTAAAGGGAAAGGTAATTGTCTCGACACAGGCTTCATTGGTAATTCAAAGCTTGTGTGGTTAGGTTGATTAAAGCTATACATTGAGAATTAATTTCTAAAGATTCCGACAAGAAGTGGAGAAAAAAACAAAACAACAAAAAAACACTGCAGCAAGCAGGTGAAAAGACATTAGAAAGATCATCCCTAAATCAAGTCAGCCTTTCCTTGGAGTGTCCAGATTTTTTTATGCTACAACCCCTTGTGAACCAAATATTCCTTTGACTCCATCATTAAGTGCTTAACACTAAATATAACTATTTTCCACTTACTATCTCAGATTTTCATCACCCAAGGTTGATGAGAACTTAAGATGATGGAATACTTAGATTTGATTTTTTTTAAATACCTGTGCCCCTTTATTCTGCTTTTGCCCTTTTTTAGGTTGTTCATCTTACCAAAAACATATGACATGTCAAAGATGGTTAAGTTAACATACATCTTACCCTACAGAAATACAAGCCACATCATATGTCAAAACCAGACCATGATTCTAAACTATACCTTACCAATAATGCCTTATTATATATAGCTACATGGCTTAAAACTAATATATGTATATAATAATATAATTAATATATGGTTATATATATAATTATGTAAATTATATAGCTATATCACTTATGTTAGCAAATATGTAGCCATTCTCTCAAAATTAAGAGCTGTGGTTTCATGGACTCTACTGGGTGTGTAGTTATTGTTTTAGGAATTTAAATATCCAGGCCAAAATACAGAAAATTTACTACTTTATGCACAGAAAATCGGGGAAATGAGATGAATTTCCTTGACACATTCTGCAAAGAACTTCAAACATACATTACTAAAAAAAAGAAAATCCATTAGCCTGAAAAAGGTCAGTCACATTGACATTAGTACATTTTGCCTTGGTTTAGCAATAATAATAGAATTTTGCTGAACCCATGTGTACAACTCTGGTATGATAAGAAAAAAGAGCTCATGAGATTCTTAAAACCCGGTTTAAAATTTTTCTCCAGTATATAGTGTATTTGTGTCTTTAGGCTATCTCATTAATAACTGAAGTATTGACCGATGATTAAACATAAGGTTGGAAATACATACCTCTGACATTCTAAAAACATTTCATTAAAACCAGCGCTCTCAAATAATTTCCTATACTTAAACAAGTGATGTGTTAAATGTGTCTAGAACTCCTCAAAACTGTAAAAACATTTACGTGCACTTACCAACAGTATCACATGGTTCGTCTTTGTGAACACAGAAATCTTTCCTAGAAAGGAAACAGAAAATAGAAGTAAAAATAAACTTTCCACAGTCAATAGAGATTATGTGACTCATTTTTGATGGTTACATTAACAACTGAATCATATAGTTTATCTCCAACAATTTAACAGAACTGAAAATAAGATTAAATTTTAATTCTAAGAAAAAATGAGAATTATTAAATTTTTAATGACATTTTTCTGATATAATCCTGAAGCATGTTGTCTTATTTCATTAAAAATACTTCAAAAATAAAATTCTATCTTGTTTTGAATTTTACCAGATTTCATTTTTTTATTACAAAAAATAGGATCTGGTATTAAGACATGGCTTTCTGTTTGATAAATATTATAAGATCTCTGCTTCACATGCACAAAAATAATTTCCAGATAGAAGAGTCAAATGTAAAAAATACAGTTTAAAACAGCAAAATATCTTATATCATAACATTGGCAAAATTTTTAAAAGATTGATAGTAATCATTTTTATTTTTATTTTTTTAAAGGACTTTTATATTATTTTTTTTAAGATTTTATTTATTTATTTGACAGAGAGAGAGATCACAAGTAGGAAGAGAGGCAGGCAGAGAGAGAAGGGGAAGCAGGCTCCCTGATGAGCAGGGAGCCCGATGCGGGGCTCGATCCCAGGACCCTGAGATCATGACCTGAGCTGAAGACAGAGGCTTAACCTACTGAGCCACCCAGGTGCCCCGATAGTAATCATTTTTAAAAGGGCATGAGGAGGGCACCTGGGTGGCTCAGTGGGTTAAGCCTCTGCCTTTGGCCCAGGTTATGATCTCAGGGTCCTGTGACTGAGCCCCACATTGGGCTCTCTGCTCAGCGGGGAGCCTGCTTCTTCCTCTCTCTCTGCCTGCCTCTCTGCCTACTTGTGATCTCTTTCTCTCTGTCAAACAAATAAATAAAATCTTAAAAACAAAACAAAACTGGGCAGGAGGAAATTAGTATTTTTACACAAAGGCAGAATATAATCATGAAGAATATGCTACAACTTGCTATTTGAATATCGTATCTTAAAGAGCTTCAGAGGCTAACTATATGAAAGCACAATTTTAACTACCTTTTGATTTTTACTAGCTATGTGACCTTCGGCAACTTAGTGAACCTTCTTGTGCCTCTGCTATCTCTACAGAAGAGGGGGTAATAAGGACTGTATCTACCATGTAGGTTTATAGTGCAAGTTAGGTGATTTAACATATATAAAACATACATACATACACACATTTACTTATTTATTTAAAGCAAGGGATAGGGCAGAAGGAGAGGGAGAAGCTGATTCCAACTGAGCGGGGAGCTGAGCAGGGAGCTCAATGCAAGACTTGATCCCAGGACCCTGAGATCATCACCTTGGCCGAAGTCAGATGCTTAACTGAGTCTCTACATATAGAACACTTTAATGTGAGTTTAGTGAATGTCTTGGATAAGTAAACACAGAGAAATCTTAAAAACAATGCCAGGCACCTACTAAGCTCTTGTTCACGTTTTTGTTGTATTGTTGTTCTTGCTGCTATTTCTATAATTTAAGGAATTTCCTACTGATGAGCAAAGATGTTTAGATTCTACAGAATTTTTACTATTACAAACAGTACAATAATTAGTCTTTGTGGGTGTGTGAGAGAGAAATAAAAAATTTTTATTTTTATTCCTTACTCTGTTATAGCCATCTGAATTCTGTTTCTAAATTAAAAGTTGTAAAATTAAGTGCAACTCTGTCAATTACACCAATGACATCTACTTTAATGATTACAATGGTTAGTTTTCAAGTCACATTTTCCCAGCTCATCAGCAGCATCTGTGATTGAATATCTGTGCAGGTTTGTAAATGTCCCATGCATATTTAAAATGTAAAGAAATAAACAAAAAAACCCCAACCCTCTAAATATAGAGAACTGGAGGATGCCAGAGGGGACATGATTGGGGGGAATGGGTGAAAAGGTTAAGGGATTTTAAGAGTATATTTATGGTGATGAACAGTGAATAAGGTATAGAAATTTGAATCATGAGATTGTACACCTGAAAGTAATGTAACACTGTATCTTAACTATCTTGGAATTAAGATTTAAAAAATGTATATTCTCAAATGGTTTGGAACAAAGCTATACATGTGCATTAGATCTAGCTACATACCCAACTCTGACATAAAATTGCTTAAGAAAATTAGAAATTCTAAATTTATTTTTAAATCTGTTACTGATAAAGAGGTGTTAAAATTCCATTGTGGTTATACATTTGTTGTTTCCTTCTGATTCTGCTAATTTTTCCTTTATGTTGAAACTAAGTTAACTCTATAAATTTTTATAAATTATTTTGAATTAGTTTTACTATTGTATAGAAACCCTATGTACCCTAATGTTTTCTGTATTAAAGTCTATTATATCTGATATAAACAAATATTAATATATTAGTAATACATTGATATTTTCTTGGTATTTTTTCCTTTGTTTTACTTTCAGCTTTCATTTTCTCTATGTCTCTTATAAACAGCATATGGTTAAAATTATAAAACCTAATTATATAATATAAAAATGAATTTAATATTTTATCATGGATATATTTGGATTTCCTTATTATTTGTTAATTCTATTTCCCATTATACTTTCCTTCCTATCTAGTTTTATTTTCATTTCTTTCTTTTTATTGCCACTTCTTAAAAAATACCATTAGATTGTGTTTAATTGTTACTTCCACATTTAAATGGCATTGTATTAGTTTCCTATTGCTGCTGTAACAAATTCCACAAATATAATGATGTAACATAAATGTATCACCTTACAGTTTCAAAGTGAGAAGTTTGGAGTTCACTGGACTAAAATCAAGGTACGAGCAGTATTAAGTTCCTTCTGGAAGCCATAGGTAAGAATCCATTTGTTTGCCTTTCCCAGCTTCCAGAGGTTGCTGTACTTCTTGACTCACAGTTCCCTTCCATCCTCAAAGCTGATAATGGTATCACTTGCTTGGTCTCTGCTTCCATCATCACATCTACTCCTCTGACTCTTGCCTCCTTCTTTCCCTATTACCTATGATTACATTAGGCTCCCTAGATAATTGAGGATAATTGCCCAATCTCAAAATCTGAAACATAATCACATCCACAAAGACCTTTTTCCAGAATGTAAGATAACATAGTCACAAGGTCTATGAATTAGAACAGGGACTTTATTCTGCCTACCATGTTCACTTGAATGTCTAAAGTTAAAATTCAACCCCTCCCTTCAATCTTTCATGTTATTTTTATTTGACATTATAATTCTATCTCAATTTTTCAAATCTCAATTTAGATTTTCTAAACCATTATTAGATTTGCCCATGTATTTAGCAATATATTTTCTCAGTAATAGCTTGGATCTTTACTTTCTAGAGAGCTCCTTATTCTTTTAAGTACATCCTTCAGGATTTCCTTCAGTGAGGATCTATGAATAATAAACAGTTCCAGACTATGTTTCCCATGTATTTATTCATAATGAGACAGCAGCCACATACAGAATTTTAGGTTAATTTTACTGGCCCTCAGCCAGTAACAAATAGTATTTCATTCCTTTCTAGCATTCATAAATAGAGAAGTCCATGTATATAAAATATATATTTACAAGTTGGTATATATATATATATGTAAGTTGGTGATCAACTTACTCTTCTTTTATGCATTTGGTTTCTGGTTTTGCAGTCCCACCTTAATGTGTCTAGGTACCGATTTTGATTTTATTTTTCTTCTTTGGTAACTGGTATGTTATCTAATTTGAAGAACCTATGAATACATACAAAGTCTTATTACCTATTTAGCCTGTTCCTCTCATACTCCCTCTATTGTGCTATAACTCCGTTAGGTATATTTTTGATGTTCTCATTCTGATGTCTGTAACTCTAAAGCACTCATTTGTAATTCCATCTTTTAACAACTCTACACAGCCTTCTGGCAGGATTCCTCGGATCTCTCATCCAATCCACTAGTGCTCTCTTCAGCTGCATCTAATCTATTCTTAACTCAGAAATTGAGATTTTAAGTATAAGTACATTCCTTTTATAAATGTTTTATTTCCTCAATTTTCAAATTAACTTATTTTCCCTTAAATATCTTATCCTCAAATTTCATTTTTTGGTATGATTGCTCAATCATGTAAATATGATTTTAAAGAATCCCAGCTTTTTAGATTATTCTTTACTGGAACTCATGTGAACTCTTGTGAAGGAAGATGCTGTCATTTTATGTTTTGAAATTCTCTTGTGAATTCATTTAGTTGTACGTTATTTGCAGTTGCCTTATGTGGTGTAAATCAAGAGAGGGCCCCTTCAGAGTAGTTTTGCCTATGCTTTCAACAATAAGTGTTTCAGTGTTGAAATCATATTTGTGGTAATGGATACCCAGATGGGCTGTTTTTTCCTAACCTAGGGTCATGGCTAAAACAGAAGCTTCTTGTCGACACCATGCGCTTGTTTGCTGAGTTTCTACCAGTTCCCTTTTTTTTTTTTTTTAAAGATTTTATTTATTTGTTAGAGAGAGAGAGAGAGAGAGAGAGCGAGCACAGGCAGACAGAAGCACAGGCAGAGGCAGAGGGAGAAGCAGGCTCCCTGCCGAGCAAGGAGCCCGATGTGGGACTCGATCCCAGGACGCTGGGATCATGACCTGAGCCGAAGGCAGCCGCTTAACCAACTGAGCCACCCAGGCGTCCCCCAGATCCCATTTTTATAAGGACGGAGTTATCTAAGGGTTCTGGCTATATGCAATCATTTCAGCACCACTTTCCCACTTTACAAAGTCTCAAAGTCTCTTTTCTTCATCTGTTAAGCCTAAAAACCCAGATTTTTAGGTCCAACAATCTCCTCTCAAGGCAGTTACCATGTTACCTCAGAAGCTCTGCATTTCTTTCTTTCTCCTTCCTTCCTTCCATCTTTCCTTCCTTCCTTCACTTTCTCTTTGTCTTCCTTCCTTCCATCCTTCCTTCTTCCCTTCCTCTTTCTTTCCCTTCCTTCCTTCATTTGCTCATCTGCACACGTGAAAGGATTTTCTATTATATTTTTTTTGTACAATTCCAAGAGGTTTCTAATGGGAACAGTTTATGATTATCTAGTCAGTCAGATTATCATATAATTAAAGGAAGTGGATTCAATTTAACCTACCATATA
>RCUC01115430.1:0-14425 GCA_003697995.1 Taxidea taxus jeffersonii
AGCTTCCTCATGCCTTAAATGGGTGCAAGTTTCCTCCCTTACCAGGCTGGCTCAGAGCTCCGCAGGGAGCTCAGAGCACGAGGGGGCTGTAGGTCATGTAGGCCTTGTGCCACCCCTTTGCGCTGTTGCCTCAGGAGGTCCCTGCCCCCAGCTGTGCCTCAGCTTTCATGGGCAGTTTGGGGGGACTGTCCCCTCCTGCCGAGCACTGGGAAGGCAGGGGCCTTCCATGGTGGTGGGCTTCCTTCTGGTCTGTTCCTCTGGGGCTGTGTGTGCAGGTTTTTCAAGTATGGTTGAGGAGACAGGCCTGTCCTGAGCCCAAGGGTCTGGGGCAGGGCAGGAAGGTTTCTTTGGTGTTCCTGCCAGTGTCAGCTCTGAGAAGTGGGGGAAACTTGGGGAACTCGGGGTGTTGGGCCGGGCAGTGGGGGCCTGGTGGATGCCTGACAGCCCCCCATTCTCTCTGCAGGCGAGGCCTTCTTGGGCAGCTTTGTGGCCAGCGGGATGGGGCCCTCGGCCTCGTCCCATGGGAGCCCCGTGCCCCTGCCCTCTGACCTCTCCTTCCGCTCCCCTACCCCCAGCAACCTGCCTATGGTACAGCTGTGGGCTGCTCACGCCCATGAAGGTAAGGAGTGTGCCAGGTGGGCGGGGCTGAGGGCTGTGGGCCACTGTCCCTTCCACCTCCGGTCATCTCTCCTGTGGTGGCTGGGGGTGGGGGGCAAGCCCTGGTCCTTCAGCCTCCTTGCTGGTTTTCAAACGCTCAGTGCTTCCTCTGGTCCCTGCTGCAGGGCCTTTGCACAAGCCAGTTCCCTCTGCTGCAGCCCCTAACTCACCTACTGTTCATCCTATAGGACTCAGTGGTTCCCCCCTCCTCTGGCGCACCTCTCACTTGTGAAGACAGATATTTTCTTACCAGAGTGAGCTCCCTGGGGGCCCTCGATTACCACTGTTGGAGCAATGGGACCAGGGCCAGAGGGCTCTCCTGTGGCAGTTCCTCATGGCGCTCCAGACTGTGGGTATCTGGGAGCCCTGCAAATCCTGGACCCCCCTGGGGCCACACTTCCCCTCTGTCAGTGAAGAGATGGGCCTGGGGGACTCTGAGCTCCTTCCCCGCCTCTGATAGACTTTGGATGCTGAGTCCTAGGAGCACCTGCTGCAGGCTGAGAGCTTTCCTGGGCTTTTCATGGCTTACCGTCTGCCCACGTCCTCCTCTGTGCCAGAGTCTCACCAAGTCCCTATCATCTGTACCCCCCACGGGGCGGGGGTGGTCCTGCCTCTCCAGGCCTGGGATGGTGGGCAGTCCTTTGGGATTAGGGTCCCATTTGAGCAGCCCACATCAGCCAGCCAGAGCAGGGCCGGGGATGGGGGGGGCGCCTGGAGAGCAGAGAGGCTGCCTGGTGTCTCCGTGCTGCCAGTTTGTGCCTCTGCCCTGCCTGCCTCCTTTTTCTCCCGTGTCGCAAACACTAGTCACATAGAAGTGGTTACAGACCTGTGCATGCACTGCACAGCTGAACTCACCGTATCCCCCACCCCTGACCAGCTGTGAAAGGACTGCTAGGTCTCTCCCAGATGAGAAGGTGCGGGGATCCCATTCAGTGTTTCAGGGGCGGAAAGAGATTATGAGCATCAGGTGGTCTTGATTATTAGGTGATTGTTGTTAACGCGCCATTTTCAAGGAACGCCATTATCAAGGGCACTGTGGGAGGAGCGTGGGTCCCATGCGGCCAGGGTCAGGCCTTGGATCTTTGGTCTTAGAGGGAGTAGCTGGGGGCACGCGGGACCGGCGTCTCAAGGATCTCTGATAGGCCTATGGTCCAGGAGACCCCCAGCCCAGGCAGAGCCTCAGGACCCTCCCCCAGTGCCCGCCAGCCCGCCTGACTTTCTGGGCCCTGCTGAGCGGCTCTTGGGCCTTTGTTCCCTGTGGGCCCTCGGAGGAGTCTCCTTTCTCTGTGGCTACCCTCCTGTCTTCTCTGTCCCACGGATCCCTGATTCCGGGCAGCTCTGGTGGGGGGAAACTGGGAGGATTCCCCCCGGGAGCCATTGATCGGACAGCTGCAGATGCTGGGTGGGCTGATAATTCAGATCAGGTGAGTGACCTGCTCAGGGTCACACAGCAGAGAAGGGACTCATTAAACCAGTAAACCGCTCCACCGGGTCTGTGCTGGGCTGAGGTGAACAGTCCCAGTGATCTCCATTAAAAAAGTCAGGCTCCTCTATACTGGGTGACTTCAGCCAGGGGTCCTCCCTGAGCCTCTGTTTTCTCATCTATAAAGTGAGGATCCTATCTGCTTTCATGGAGTTTTGTTGAAGTTTCCGTGAGAATAACAAAGGCAGAGCTGTTGGCAGTGTTGGGCCTGTGGTTAGGACTATCGTCATCGTCCTCATCATCACAGTCCCCTGCCTGGTTGGATCCATTCGATTCCTCTTCTTGGGGGTTTTGAGAGCCCGAGCCCCTTGGGGCTGCCTTGGGCCTGGAGGGAGGCCTGAAGTGCCACAGTCTGGGGGGGCAGGTGGCACAAGCCTACCTTGGGGAGCTGGTCATAAATCTCAGGGCTCCGTGAATAAACCAGGCTAAAATACTTTATTTTCAAGAAAAAGAGAGGGATGGAAGGAAGTTCCTTGTGGGAGTACATGTGGTGGGACAGTTCAGTTTTTCTCTTCTCTTTTCCAGGCTTCTCCCATCTGCCCAGCGGGCTGTACCCATCCTACCTCCACCTGAACCACCTGGAGCCCCCCAGCAGCGGGAGCCCCCTCCTCAGCCAGCTGGGCCAGCCCAGCATCTTCGATACCCAGAAAGGTATGATGAGGGGGGCAGGAAAGGGGAGACTGTGCTTGGGGGGTAACTTGTGGGGGGCTTGTCTGGGGCCCCCACCACTACCCAGTATTGTTCTCTGAGACCCCGTCCCTAAGCACACCCCCCCCTCCTGGCAGCCTTCTGGTGCCTTCTGGTTGTGCTCTCTTAGGCCCTTAAACAATCCTGGCCTCCGCCCCTTTCACAGGTGAGACTGAGAGGCTCAGGAAGGTCAGTCAGCAGCCAAGGCGAGATTGGGAATTCAGGACCCTCCATTTCTAGAGTCTCCCAAGGGCTGCGCCGAGCACCAACCTTCTTAACCTGGGGGTTACAGGGCGCTCCTCAGGGACCCTGCTTCTGGCTGGCTGGAGGGAGGATACACCCTCACGCCCAACACCCTCTCCCCCACAGACGGCTTCTACCTGCCTGCCCCGGGGGCTCCGGGCGCCCTGCACTCTCACGCGCCCTCCTCCAGGACCCCCGGCGGCCACTCCTCCAGCGCCCCGGCCAAAGGCTCTTCGCGGGAGGGTCCAGCCAAGGAGCGGGCGGGCCGCGGCGGGGAGCCGCCCCCGCTGTTCGGCAAGAAGGACCCGAGGGCCCGCGAGGAGGCTGCGGGGCCGCGCGGCGTAGTGGACCTGACCCAGGAGGCGCGGGCGGAGGGCCGCCAGGACCGCGGGCCCCCGCGCCTCGCCGAACGCCTGTCGCCCTTCCTGGCTGAACTGGGGCCGCCGCGCGGGCCGGGCGCCGCCGCCGAGTGCAAGGGCAAGAACCCGCCACCGCCGCCGCCCCCCGCGCTGAGCCTCTGCAACGGCGCGGGCGACGCAGGGCTCCCCGCGCTGGTGGCCAAGGAGGCGGCGCGCCAGGACGAGAGCGCGCGGCTGCGGCGCGCAGAGGCCCTGCTGCCCGGGCCTTGCCCTTGCCCCTCGCCGCTCCCGCCGCCGCCCAAGGGCCCGCCTGCGCCCCCCACCGCCCCGGCGGGGGCCTTCGCCGCGCCGCAGCCCGCGTCCGCTGGCGTCTACACCATCTTCCCTGCGGCGGCGGCGGCGGCGGCGCGCGAGCCTGGCCGCGAGCACCGCGTGGTGGCGCCCACCTTCGTGCCTTCCGTGGAGGCCTTCGACGAGCGCCCGGGGCCTATCCAGATCGCGTCGCAGGCGCGCGACGCCCGAGCCCGGGAGCGCGAGGCGGGCAGGCCCGGCGTCCTGCAGGCGCCGCCCGGGTCCCCGCGGCCGCCCCCCGAGCGGCCCGAGGCGCTCCGCGAGAAGAACTCGGTTATCCGCTCGCTGAAGCGGCCGCCGCCCGTCGAGGCCCCGCCGGCGCGGGCTGCGCGCGCCTCCCCGGACGCCCGGGCCTATCTCCCCGCCAAGGAGCTGCTCAAGCCCGAGTCCGAGCCGCGGGCCTGCGAACGCGCCCCCCGCGGCCCCGCCGCCGCCCCCCAGCAGGCCGCCAAGCTGTTCGGCCTGGAGCCCGCGCGGCCACCGCCGCCGCCCGCCGGCCCTGAGCCTAAGTGGAAGCCTTTCGAGCTGGGCAACTTCGCCACCACGCAGATGGCCGTGCTGGCTGCGCAGCACCACCACGCCAGCCGCGCCGAGGAGGAGGCGGCCGCCTCCAAGAAGGCCTACCTGGACCCCGGGGGCGCGCTGCCCCGCGCGGCGGCTGCCTGTGCCAGGCCCGGCGCCGACGTGCACGCAGCGGCCCACGGGCCGGGGGAGGCCTCCGCCATGCAGAGCCTCATCAAGTACAGCGGCAGTTTCACCCGCGAGGCTGTGGCCGTGCGCCCTGGCGGCTGCGGCAAGAAGAGCCCTTTCGGAGGCCTGGGCACCATGAAACCCGAGCCTGCCCCCACCACCGCGGGTGCCCCGCGCGCCCAGGCCCGCCTGCCGCACCCTGGGGGCCCTGCTGCGGGTGGAGGCCGGCAGTTGAAGCGCGACCCGGAGAGGCCCGAGAGCGCCAAGGCTTTCGGGCGCGAGGGCTCTGGGGCCCAGGGAGAGGCAGAGGTGCGACACCCGCCTGTGGGCATTGCGGTGGCGGTGGCCCGGCAGAAGGACAGTGGTGGCAGTGGCCGGCTGGGGCCTGGGCTGGCCGACCAGGAGCGCTCTCTGTCGCTGAGCAACGTCAAAGGTGGGTCTCGGGTCCCACTTCTCATCTTCTCCACGCTCCACCCTTGCCTTCCAAATCCTATCCACCTTTGCTTCCCATTTTTGCTTGTCTCAGGCTTATTGTGTCCCCTTCTCCCCACCTTCCTGCTACCGTTTGTACTTTATTCACTTGTGGGCTACGGCTGCTGTTTTAAAGTTGACTGCTTTATCCATTATGCACGTAGAAAAATGTGTAAAACGGAAAGGAGGACAGGGATTACTCTATTTTCCCAACACCCTGAACACTTTCCGATCATTCCCTGTTGCACCTTCAGGGTTCCTGGACTACACCCAGTGCCCCTGCATTCTTCATGTTTACCGCGTGGCTTTTCTCCTCTCCCTGTTGGGAAATCATTATAAAAATTTTTCATGGCCTTCACTGTCCTGTCTAGAGCACACACCATAGTTCAGCTAACCGTTCCTCTCATGGGCGTTTTTCCCCGTTCTCCGACGTTTTTGTGCTTGTAATGCCGTGTTGGATATTTCTGTGTGTTTCACCTTCTTGGTATTTTGAGTCATTTTCTAAGAATAGGTTCCTAGGAGGAGGCTGGTTTTAAGTCTTCAGTCCTCAGTCCTTGAGGGAGTAACTGCCTTAACTAGTTCGTTGTTCCCCAGACCTAGTGTGGGATTTGGTGCATAGTAGGTGTTTGATAAATGAGAGGATGAGTGCGGGAGGGTGATGGATAGAAACTGGGTCCCTGTGTTCTCATGGGTCTTGACATTTAGTACCTCTGTGCCTACAAAAAAAGGCTGTTGCTAATTTTGGTGGGCAAGAATGGTGTGTTTCTTTTAAGTATTGGTGAAGCTGAGTCTTTTTCTAGAATTGGGTCCCATGTGTTTCTTTTTGTCCCTTGCATATGTGCTGGAATGGGGTTTTGGAGGGTTGATGTTTGTGGCCTTTTTGTTGGAACTGTGGACTTGATCCTCCCGTTGTGGAGCTGAAGATGCTCCCTACAGGTTGGGTGGGCGCTAGGCCGTACCCCCCCACCTGGATGGTGTCTAGTGTGTTGCGGTGTGGGGTTCAGGACTGTTTCCCACTATCCTTGCTCTTGTGACTTTGCAACAGTTGGCCTGGATTTCTTCCCCATGCCTCTTGTTTCCAGTGTCGGGCCAGCTTCCCTTACTCAGCTGGTACCCAGCTTAGACTTCACCTGTGTCTGGGCCCCTGTCTCTGGCACCCACGTGGCCCCCTTTGCTGTACCCCCCCAGACGTTAACTCCTGGAGGCTGTGTAGGCATCTTGGGTAAATGTCTTCTGGGACCCGTTCCCTTTCTTGGTCTGGCCCACCCGTGCTAAATTCTGGACTTGGGCCTCAGTCCATGGCGCGTGGCCACCGTCCTGTCCCTGCTCTCTTAGCCCTGCTCCCCCAGGTGTGCCCAGGAAGGCACAGGGCTGCCCTGGGACTCCCGCTGGCCCTTGCCCCAGTCATTTGCATGCACACAGTAGCTGCCAGGGATCTTCGTCCGGCCTAGAGAGAGAGACACTTCATGGGTGTTTGTGGGATGACTGAGCCCATGGTTCTTTCTGGAGCCTGAGTGAGGGAAGCCTATGCCCTGACCCAGGGGGCTGGCCTGAGGCACTGCCTCATCCTGGGATTGTTGAAAGAGCGGATGACAGCACTGGGTCAGAGGTGGCTGGCTTGGTGGGGGACGCGCCCTTCTGCTAGGACAGAGGTTTGCATCCGGGACCCTTCTGGGAGGCCGGAGATCTCTTCGCGTCCTTTCTCTGAAGGAATGGTCGTGTGACATGGTATTTCATCCCTGTTGGGGGCTCACAGTCCTGAGTACCTGCCCAGGTCCAAGGGACATGTGTCCATGGGGTCCTGTGAGAGAGAGAGTTCGAGTGTGTGTGAGAGAAAACCTATGAGAGGGCGCATGTAAACGTGTGTGAGACGGTGTGCGAGTGCGTGTGCGTGTGACAGTGTGACATGGTATGTGTGTCATGGACAGAGGGTATGTATGTGTGTGTGAGAGAGAATGTGTGATAGCGTGACACTGTGTGACTGAATTTGAGAGGCTGTGACAGTATGTGTGACTGTAACGGTGACCGACATGCGTACGAGTGTGGGTATGAGTGTGTGAGAGACTGTGCGTGAGACAGGGTGTGCGTGAGGGTGACAGTGTAACTGTGGCAGTGTGTGTGGCTGGCAGTGACGGTGACAGCATGAGACCGTAGTAGGAATGTGAGAGAACGTGTGTGATGTGTGTGACTAAGTGTGACCCTGACTGTGTGACTGTGTGTGAGAGAATGTGAGTGTGACAGTGTGAACGTGACAGTGTGCGTGATGTGGCATTGTGACTCAGTGGCAGTGTGTAACAGTGTATGTGTGTGACAGAATGTGGGGAAGGAGGGAGGAAGGAGGACCTGATGGGCTTGGGATGAGACATTCAGGCGTTGTTGGTCTGTCACTGCCGGCCATTGAAAAGTAGGCAGCTGGGTTCTTTGCCTTAACACAGTCCCCATCAGAAGTAGTGGTTTTTCCCAGTACTGGCGCACTTGGGGAAGGGCAGGAATTGGGGGCATCCGGGCCGAGTGGGTGGTCGTCAGCCTGTGTCTCCTGGTCTCCTCTCACCTTCCCTGTCCCATGAAATTTTGGAGAGAGCCTTCTGCTGGTCAGCGGGTTCAAAACCGGTCTTTGCCTCATCAGGTGTGTGACCTTAAACAGGAGGCCCGAGCCTTCTGGGCCCTGGTGTCCACACTGACCATGCGGCTGCGGGGCACACAGTAGGTGCGGCATAAACAGGCCTGCCTTTTCTTGGCACGCGTTCAGCGTTTTGGGGTCTGAGAGCTTGTGACAGTCCCTGTGAGTTCTAGATCTTCTGGAGAAATGCCCCCGGCGGCCCATACGGGCCCGGAGATGGGCTAAGGACAGGCATGACCTACAGCCATGAGCCCTAGTGACTGGTGGTGCGTCCCCGGACGCCCAGCACAGCCACTGTCATTCAGCGGGTGGCCCCAGGAGAACCTGGTCGTTAGGTGGAACCAGCCCAGGCCCCCAGCAGGAGGCTCTGTTGCTCTCTCGGCTTCCCCCTTAGGGAGAGTGGGCCCTGAGGAGGTGAAGGGACTGGCCCCAGGTCCCTGGGCTGGAAGGGGGAGGCTGAGCTTGAACAAACCTCAGCCCAGCTTTATGGCTCCTACGTTTTCTTCTTGCCTGTTGGTGTCACCGCTGTTGGGGAGGCATGGGGGTGGGGACTCTGGCAGGAGGGGCTGCGGGGGTGCGCCCACGTCATCCCAGGCAGAGCTGGGGCCGTGTGGGTGTCAGCAGCAGTGATGGCCCCGGATCCTAGAGAGTGCTGGGTCAGCCTGAGCCAGCAGCCACATCATCTGCCAGAGGGAGGCCGGGGTGGGGTTGCCGTGGGAACCAGGCCTCAGTCCTGGCCTCTGCTGGGATTGGAGAGGCTGTGGCCTCGTGGTCCTGGGCCCTGGGGCGGGGCTGCCGTGTCCCCAGCACCAGCGCCGTGTAACTCCGTGAGAGGTGCAGGAGCATCAGCGGCCGGAAAGACACTCCGATGCCAGTCCCAGCCAGGGGAGTGACCTTGTCGGTCCGTGGTGTGACCTGGGCAGGTTGCTTGGCCTTTCCGTGCCTCAGTTTCCTAATCTAGAGTGGGTTGAGTTCTGGGACCCACATCCTGGGTTGATGACCCCTGAGTGAGTGAATGCACGGAGAAGATCTAGGGTCCTGCTGGGCACAGAAGGGCTGGGGTGAGGTGTGTGTCTCAGCCCTGCCCCACATGCCTGGGTCATGGAGGAGGAGCTGGTCTTGACCGGCCTGGGACTCAGCATGGAGAAGTGATTGGGTCCTTTGGTTTATTCTTCCTCTGGCTTCCCCTTCCACCTTGAACAAAATCTGAGCCACGTTCCCTTCCACAGCCTCCAGGACCCTGTAGTCTGAACCTCTTTCTTCTGTTATGTCAACCTCAAGCACCTCTTTTGCTTATTAGTCTCTCTAGCCACCATGGTCTCCTTGATGTTCTCTGGCACACTTCTGCCCCAGGGCCTTTGTACTTGCTATTCCTGCTACATAGCTCACTCTTTCTGTAGGTGTCTTCAGGACTCCTTTATTTCTTCCTTCCTCCCTCTCTCTCTCTCCGTTACTTACTTCCTTCCCTGCATATTTATTGAGCAGTTCCCCCTGTACCAGGTGTTGTGTGGGGAAGAGGTACACAGCCAGGGGCGCCTGGGTGGCTCAGTGGGTTAAGTCTCTGCTTTCAGCTCAGGTCATGATCCCAGGGTCCTGGGATCGAGCCCCGCATTGGGCTCTCTGCTTGGCAGGGAGCCTGCTTCCTCTCTCTCTCTCTGCCTGCCTCTCTGCCTACTTGTGATCTCTGTCTGTCAAATAAATAAAATCTTAAAAAAAAAAAAAAAAGAGGTACACAGCCAGGAGCGGGACTCCTTGAACCAGAGCAGTATATAGGGTCATGGAGGAAGCAGATGGCGAACCACCAGCAAGCAGGGTAGTAGCATCTTGTGGTCACTGATGGGAGAGAGACAAGTAAGGGAGCTTCCTGGAGGAGAAGTGGTCAGGGAGGGCTTCCTGGAGGAGGTGGCGTTTAAGCCAAGCTCTGATAGGAGAGCCTAAGCAGTCTAGGGGAAGGGCACTCTGGATCGAGGGAACAGCATGTGTGGCCCTGAGGTGACTGGAGTGCAGAAAGCCATGGTCGTAGGGGCATGGTTCTGTGGGGCTGGCATTCTGCAGGAGGGACAGGTGTGAATAAGGGCTGTAGAGGTGACAGGTTGACGTGGAAGGAGGAGGGTAGATCTGTAATCTAGCCAAGCCTGGGTAGTGCGGGGCATGTCATATTTCTTCAGAGACCAACCGAATTTGGAGGGAGCCTCTCTGGGGCTCTGACTTGAGTGACCTTGGGGCTGGTGGGTCCCCCAAGGTGGGTGGGGCTACACACAGGTATAGGAGGTAGGAATGGTGGGAGGTAGGGCCAGAGATGGGAAGCAGCTGACACCCTGAGTGATTGGTGATAGCCACGGCAATGGAGAGGCATTGGGCCAAGGGCAAGGGACTTGAAGCTAGGATACCCTGTGGGCACTTGTCCCTTTTGGGGACTTCAGGATTAGTGCCAAAGCCTGTGCCTGAATCCAGGGTGGCCCAGGGAGTAGGAGGCCATCTCCTCTGGGAGAAGGAAGCCGGGCACACACGCTGACTTCCCCAGCCCAGCCACAGGACTCCAGGTGGCCATCCACACGTTGGCCCTGCCTGCAGCCTGGGCTGCCCTTCTGGCCCTCCCTACCTCGGGGGATCCATGAACAGGGCCCCTTCCAGTCCTTTATGAAGTGGGCGGGTGGGCTTAGGCTCCCTTTGGATACGGAAGCCACATTGACACTGGAGGCTGGGGCACCCTGGCTGGGTTTCAGCCCAGCCTGGCTGTGGCACTGCTCTCCCACGGAGGGCCTCTCCCCTCCCTGCCTCGGGCTGGAGGGGTTGCAGTGACTTTGAGCTGGCGTGCACGATGTCTGCTCAGTGCCTTTGCCAACCATGGCCTTGCTGAATGGTTGAGCGGGTGGCCAGGGATGTACCTCGGTGTCCCCCAGGGGCAGGCTGTGAAGCCACATGCTCCCTTGCCTGCCCTCCCTCCTGCCAGGCTGCTGGATGCTCTCGTTGTTGGCGCTGATCCGCCAAATGCTCCCTGCGCTCCCCTGTTGTCCCGGCCCACCTCTGGTATTTGCCGGCCATCCTCCCAGGTGCTCTGGCTGCTCCAGTGTCTCCAGTGGCCTCTGGGACGTGTCCTTTCCCCAGTGCTAGGCTGCTGGCTGTCCCCCTGGGGACTTGGTCCATGGGCTTGGGTCGCTGGTGTGCTCTCTCAGGGCTTCTGCCCTTCGTCTTGGGGCTGGCAGGCTCCCGCCTTCCCAAGAGGACAGGGAGACGCTCTGGCACCCCTGAGCCTCTCTTGGGGGCTCTTGTTCTTTGCTAGCTCCTGGTTTTGGGGGTACAGGAGGGGAATAAAGGGGAGATGGCAGCATTCCAAATGGGGTTCTTTCCCACGAGGGTGGGGGCTGCAGCTGGAGCAATAACACCTGCGTGCTGGGGGGACCGGGAGTGGCTTCCTCCCCGCCGAGCATGAGTCCCAGCGTCAGGGGACCTCTCTTTGGAGAAAAGTCTCAGGTGCTTTCTTGTGTGGCCTCTGCCGCCTCCCGTGCCCTAGCGTACCCCAGGCTGCCACACACGTCCCAAGTTCCGGCCCGTGGTGTAGAAAACACCAAGGAAGAGGGGCTGGGGTGGGGGCGGCTCTACTGGCTCCTGCCCCGCCCCACCTTCAGTTAACTGGCTGAGTGCCAGGCTGGACTTGGGGACCTGCCTTCTCTGCTCTGAGGGGTCTCTGGGGACCGGGCAGCTCATGGGAGGTACGGTGGTGGTACTAGCCTGGGTGGGTGGTGCATGCTGGGCAAGGGCGGGAATGGGGGAGCCCCAGGGGCAGCTCCCACATTTTCCGCTCACCCCCACGTGGATCATCCTTTCTCTGGTTTTATTCTCCTATCTCGAATTTAGAAAGATCAGCTGCATGCCTGCAGCAGCCAGAACCCGGATGAGACTTCAGTGGGGCTTGAGGGTGGTGGCAGAGTTCCTGGGACCTGGGTCTGGCTGTGCTGCTTTTTTGGCTTGAGGTCTTTCCTTCATCCTACCCATCCCGCCCCCAGAGTCTGCTCTCCCAGCAGTAGCAGAGCTGCGATGGTGAATGCACTTGGCCTTCTCACGGGATCCGTCTTAAGGGCATGCTGGGCGGCTCCCCATGCGAGTGCAAGTTACAGACGGGCTCGCCGTGGGGGGTGGAGGGGCCTGGCACCAAGGACGTCTGGCCGGGAGGGGGCTGGCTGGGGCCCTGGGTTGGGGGTCACCACCTGCCCCCTCCCCTCAGGGCACAGCCGAGGTGATGGTGACTGTGGGGACGAGAGGACCAGGCACCGGGAGGAGCGGCTGTTGGGGGCGCGGCTGGACCGAGACCAGGAGAAGCTGCTCAGGTGAGGGCTTGGGGGCTGCCCAGGGGCTGGGACGCATGACCCTAGTGGGCGTGGCCTCTTGTGCTAGGAGCTGGAGCTACCCTGGCCCACGACCCTGATCCTAGGCCAGATGGCCCCACAGCCCTCTCCAGTGAGTGTGTGTCCCCCCTCCTGGAGGAGGCCCTGGGGCCCATTCTTTCCTGAGCCAGAGCTGGTTCCTCTTCATGCTGGCTGTCTGCTGGGTATTCGGGGTGAGAACCCTTCTCTCCCCCATCCCCTCCCCAGGCCCACAGGGCTGATGCCAATGCCTGTTTCCCTTTCAGAGAAAGTAAGGAGCTGGCTGACCTGGCCCGCTTGCACCCCACCAGCTGTGCTGCTAATGGCCTGAACCCCAACCTCATGGTGACCGGTGGCCCATCGCTGGCAGGCTCCGGGCGCTGGTCCGCCGACCCCGCGGCCCACCTGGGCACTCATCCCTGGCTGCCCCGCTCCGGTAGCACGTCCATGTGGCTCGCCGGGCACCCCTACGGTGGGTGTGGGGTGCGCGACTTCCCCTTATCTGGTGCTTGAGGATAGAGTGGGCCCCACGTGTTCTTGCTTGGAGCCCAGGGCTGGTGCCAGGGCATGACTGTGGGTGGAGGGGAGTTGCTTGTGGGACCCACACCCAGAGTGAGCTCCTGTCTTCCTGCGGCCAAGGCCTGGGCCTCGCTTCCTCTCCCTGCACTTGAGCTCCCTCATGAGTCTGAAGACTCTAAGTCCGCCTTGTCCCTCTGCTGAGCCCGTTAGGAGCTGGTGCCCAGGCTGTGGATATGCTTGCAGCCTGTCACCTCACAGCTTCCTGCCTGGAGGCCCCAGGAGGTGGGGTTCCCCCCGGCTCCTGGCCTTGACTTGGTTCTGGGTCCTCCTAGGCTTGGGCCCACCTCCTCTGCACCAGGGCATGGCACCTGCCTTCCCGCCTGGCCTGGGGGGTTCCCTGCCATCAGCCTACCAGTTCGTGAGGGACCCCCAGTCGGGCCAGCTGGTGGTCATTCCCAGCGACCACCTGCCTCACTTTGGTAAGTGGTGGCCTTTGGGTGGAGGGCTCATGGGTAGGAGGCAGACCGGGGCTTCGAGGATGTTCTGATGTCCGTGGTTTCCCCATGTCATAAAGCCATAGGCATCTTTGTTTTAATGTTCTCCTACCCAGAACCAAAGCAGGCTTTCCTTCCTGGGGCCTGGACGCCCCTCCCCCCTGGCCCTGGTGCCTCCCATCCCCCGGGAGTCTGCTTGGCAGACCCCTGGGTGTGCGGGGGAGGAAGGGCTTAGAGGCCCTGTGTTGGCATGCTCCTGCCGTAAGAGTCCCGGGACATCCCACCTGGGGTGTGGATGGAGTGCTTGGACCTGGGCCTTGGCTGGGGAGGTGGGTGCAGAGGGAGGCTCCGGGCCAGCCCTGCCTCGCCTCCGAGGGGGCAGCCGGGGGTGCTGGGCGGCGGATGCAGCCTCACTGTGCGTCCTGCCCCTAGCGGAGCTGATGGAGCGGGCCGCGGCGCCCCCGCTCTGGGCTGCCTTGTACCCGCCGGGCCGCGGCCCCCTGCACCACGCCCAGCAGCTGCAGCTCTTCTCCCAGCAGCGCTTCCTGCGGCAGCAGGAACTCCTGTACCTGCAGCAGCAGGCGGCCCAGGCCCTGGAACTGCAGAGGAGTGCCCAGCTCGTGGTGAGTGGGGCGGGGAAGGGGGCGACGGAGGCGGGGAGCCCGCCACAGCCCCCCAGCGATGGAGAGGCAGATGGCTCCACAGGCAGGAACTCAGCAGTTAAGAGCTGTGAGCTGTGAGGGAGAAAGAGGGCAGGGACTGGTGGTCAGGGAGGGCCACCTGGAGGAGGAGGAAGCGTCTGCACACAGACCTGAACAGTTCACCATACGGGCACAAGGAACAATATGAGCAAGGCCCAGAGGTGGATGGAGATTGGCAGGGGCAGGGTGCAGGGAACGGCAGGGAAACTGAGGCAGGAGAGGCAGCCTGCTGGACTGGGGAAGTTTGCATTGGATGCTGTTTTCTGAGCCCAGGCTGACCACCTCCTTGAGCCCCCCCTCAGCAGGGCTGCCAGCTCCGTGGTCCTGGCTCCCTTCTCAGAGGCTGGGGCTGGCCTCTGACCACCATGTTGACTGGTTGCATGAGATGGGAGACATGAGGGGTTCCCCACGTGGGTGGACTCCCAAAAGTCCACAGCCCTCCTGCCTCCTTGCAGGCCTTCTAGGACGTCTGTCCTCTGCTTGTCCTTGTCCCTTTTCCTTCAGGCAGTGGCCACTCTAGGGGACTCCACCTAGGTGGCCCAGGCAGCAGGCAGGGCAGCAGACAGGGCCAGGGCCCTGGGTTTGACCCTCAACTCTGGCGTACCTGGCTCTGTGCCCTTAGGAGACTAAACGTCTCCAGGCTTAGGTTTCCTCCTCTGGAAAGTGCTAGTAGCCCTGCGTCATCAGGATTATCAGTGAGATTTAATAATCAGGAGAGAGGCTGGTGCTGGGAGCATTTCTTCCCAGTGTGTTTTCTGTGACTGCTTGGCTTCCTGCCCCCCCCCC
>ML098629.1:0-11467 GCA_003697995.1 Taxidea taxus jeffersonii
TGTGCCCTTGGTGGGAGTGACAGGGTCCAGAAGCTTCCTGTTGCAGTCAGTCAGTGCTTTATGACAGCAGGTCAAGGAGATCTTTGCTATGCCCAATGAGGATCTTTCCTGCTTTATTGCCAGCTGTGATTTACCCCTGCTGAGCCTTCCTTGAGCAGGAGAACAATGCTGGTCTTGGCTGGCAGTTCTGACTTCAGATTTTTGTCCTTACTTGACTGAGCCTTGCTTTACTTAAGGAGGACCTGGGAGTCCGTTAGCCCTGGGAGAGATGTGGCCACAGGGGGCAGAGGCCTGTTCCTGCTGTCCCATGCTGCAAATCTAATTCACCTCCCAACCGCCTACCCTCCTGCTAACTGTGGCTTTGTCTTTCTCTTGGCCTTGTGTGCGCAGACCCCTTTTCTCCATAGGAATCAGGAAGTGTTCGTTTTGGTGGAGATTGGTCTCCCCCTCTCAGCAGAATCCCTTCTTCTTCCCAGAGACCTTGTGGGGATGGGGAGCTCATCACCTCACAGGGCAGCTCGCCCAGGGCCTGGCCAGATTTGGGTGTTGGTGGTTGGGAAACTCTTGTCTTCAGTGGCACAGAAATTCTCCTTTTTCCACCTTCAGTCCCATGTCACCACTAATTGTTGGGTTGCCCTCTGAATCAGAGCAGCACACCCCTACCCCCTTCGCTATTCATAGCTCCCTAGAATGTTACGACACAGCCTTCTTGGAGTAAAAATCAAGGGACTGAATTCTAGTCCTGGTTGTGCTGCCTCTGGCTTTGTGGCCTCAGTCACTCACTTAAAAAAAAAAAAAAGAAAACAACCCTGGCCTTAGTTTTCTCATCTGTAAAATGGGAATAGACAAGATTTCATATCAAGTTCCTTCCAGCTCCCCAGTCCCTTGATGATATGACCCACGCGTCTCCAGGTCTCCAATGCTGAGCTGTGTGACAACAGAGTTGACTTAGAACAAGTCCTCAGGACCGTGACCTTCCATCATTCTGCATCTTCCTTTAGTTCTTTGTCCTCACGTAGCTCCTTTCACTGTGTCTTAGTGTCACAGTTCCCAGATCAAAGCACTCTCCTCACCCTCTTTCTAGGACACTTGCTAGTTTGTCAGCAGTCAGTCCTCTAAAATAAGCACCTAGGAAACACAATATTCTCCATGTTGTCTGATCGGTTTAAAACACAGATTACTTTCCCCTGAGAACCGTACCTGATGCTTCCATTATTGTGGCTGAATGATGTGTTCTTAAAAAAAAAAAAACAAGTTCCCTTTTCTACAGAGCAACCACACCGTCTTATCCTTTCACAGTAACCTGAAGTCACAGCAGAACTCCTGCCAAGCCGGGAAAACCCCAGGTCAAACACGGGCCTTGGCTTTTTGAACCTGAACTTAACATTTCTGTCTTTTACGTTGCATCGTAATAGAGTGTTCTCCGACTCCATCTCAGTATCCCCTTCTCCCAGGTCCTGACCTTCCCCAACCCCTGACACCTTCCTAGGTCCTGAGATGGGAAACAGCTTCAAAACAGCTCCTTGTTCCGGGGGCCACTTCTTGGAACAGTCCAAGGGCTGTTCTCGCACTCGGCTGGGCAGACTTTTTCCTTTTGGGTCTGTGTCCTTTTCTCCTTTAGCACGTGTCTAGCTGAGGACTTTGTATAGAAGAGGAGTGGTGGGGCCGTGGTAGAGGGTTGGAGCGTTTCAGGGAGGCTGACCTTTTTTGGCAATTGAATATGGACTAAGAAGCAAAGGAGAACAGGAGAAGGTACCAGAGCTTTAAGAGGAGGACTGAATGCTACTTCTTTGCAGGATGTTTTGTGAACAGCCATGGGAAGTTCTGCCCGCAGGTCCAGGTGCCTCTACCTGGGCAGGGGCGGCAGTGGGAGGTGAGGGGCTCAGGGGTCTGGGGGCTCACCCCATCTCTAAGCCTCCTTTTAAATGTGTGACTGCAGGCCTCGGCCTTGGTGGTTACTGGGTCCACGTCAGCGGCTGGCTAGGTGAAGGCGGGGGCTTTCCACGGAGAGTACGAAAAAGCAGCAGAGTCAGTTGGAGGATGATAAAGGAAGAGCAGGGAGAAGCAGAGAGAGTGGCTGGCCCAGAAAAAAACCCAGCAAGGTGTGCTAGGAAACCGCTCCTCCTGCTTCTCGCCCGGCTGAGCTGAACTCTCCAAGGGGCCGCCAGAATGAATTCAGCAGGAAACAGCGATCGTTTCTTAAAGACCCCATGTTTTTGTGCCTCATTCTCATGTCGGTTCTAAATTGGGAAAGAATTCACTTTTAGAGGACTCAGCTTTGCCTGAGCAGAGGCGTGTGAGACTGTGCGGGGAGAGTTTGCGGTCAGGGCCCACTTCTGCCCCTCCTAGCTCACACAGGCAGCTCACTCCTGCCTCTGGAACCATGGTCTGTCCTTCCCGCTTGGCCCAAGCTTGGGACCCCCCAGAGCTCCGTACCAGGCCGCCTGCAACAGGCTCCTGGCTGCATGTGACGCAGAGGCCTGGGCTCCATCCTGGGCTCGTGAGTGATGTTCTGTGCTGCTTCTCCGAGTTGCCTGGTGTGTCTGCATAGGCACCTGTTTCTTCCAGAGCGGGGACAGCAAAAGGCTTTGCTTTCTTCTCATTCTTTCTGGTTAAAGATTCCTGGTGCCCAGTGCTCTGGCTTCCTCCTTGCTTCCTTTTCTGCCTTCCCGCTTCTCTTGCTTATGGGCATGCCAGTTGCACACCTGTGTCCACTGACATCCTTTCTCCCTGCATTCTTTGGACAGGTAATTCTGTTTGCTGAGAATGGGGTGAGAAGGAGCCTGACCACAGAAGCCTTGCCCGTGGTTCGTTTCAGTATTCTTGAACATTTATCTTCCCGTGCAGCCCATTCCTACCTCCTGTCCCCCACCTCCCAGGGCCCCAGACCACAGGCACAGTGCCTGTGTAGAGAGGCTGGTTTTGATCTCTTCCCTCTGGATTCTGCCTTCATCAGCTGGGCTGTGACTTGAGGGGCAGGTGGCAGGCAGCAGGAACCTTGAGGGGACGGGCCGTGGAAAATCTAGGCTGGGGTTTCAGGTGAAATAGGGGAAAATAACATGAGGGGCTCTTAGGGTCTGTCAAGGAGGAGAAAATTAAAAAAGAGTGTGCCATGCGCATTTTATAAAAAGGTTGTAGCGATTTATGTTCCCGTTGTGCCTTATAAGAGCATCCCCATCAACATTAGGTGTCCACATTTCAGAATAGCTCTACTGATTGGAGGTGAAAATGGCATTTTGCAGTGGCTTTACTTTGCATTTCTTTCTTTCTTTTTTTTTTTTTTAAAGATTTTATTTATTTATTTGTGAGAGAGAGAGAGAGAGAGCGAGCACAGGCAGACAGAGTGGCAGGCAGAGGCAGAGGGAGGAGCAGGCTCCCTGCCAAGCAAGGAGACCGATGTGGGACTCGATCCCAGGACGCTGGGATCATGACCTGAGCCGAAGGCAGCTGCTTAACCAACTGAGCCACCCAGGTGTCCCTGCATTTCTTTCTTTTAAGATTTTATTTATTTATTTGTCAGAGAGAGAGAGCACAGGCAGGGGGAGCAGCAGGCAGAGGGAGAGGGAGAAGCAGGCTCTCCTCTGAGCAGGGAGCCCAAAGCAGGACTCGATCCTAGGACCCCGGGATCATGACCTGAGCCAAAGGCAGACACTTAACGCTAACCCACTGAACCACCCAGGCGCCCCTTTACTTTGCGTTTCTTAAATTATTAGTGAGTTTGAAATTTTTTTTCAAATACTCACTTCTTTTGTGAATTGTCTTTTCATGACTTTTAAAAATTATGGTAAAATATACATAACATCATTTTACCATTTTAACCACCTTTAAGTGTACAGTTCTGTGCATTAGGTAACTCACACTGTTGTGTTCCCTCTCCAGAAGTTTTCCTTCTTCCCTAGCTGAAACTTTGTACCCATTCAACGTTAACTCCCTCTCCCTCCCACCCTTCAGTCTCTGGCAACCACCTTGGGTTTTCTGTCTGTATGAATCTGATTGCTGTGGGAGCCTCAGACCGTCGGCCCCTCTTCTCCACGGTTCCGCTTTCTACGGTTTCTGTCATCCATGGTTACCTGCCCTCTGGAAGCAGATGATCCTCTTTCTGACCTTTGGTCAGAAGGTCCACAGTAACCTAACGCCAGGTCACGAAGCCTTACGTCATTCCCCTCGGTTCATCTCATTAGGTAGGCACTTTATCACCTCCTATCTCAAAAAGGGTGAATATACTACAGTTAGAGATTTTGAGAAAGATCACATTTACATAATTTTTATTACAGTATGTTGCTCTACTTATTCTGTTTTATTGATTGTTTTAATCTCCTTACCAGGCCTGATTTATAAATGAAACTTTATCATAGGTATATGTATGCATGGGGGGAAAAAGACAGTATCTATAGGGTTTGGCACTATCTGCAGATTCAGGCATCTGTGGGGGTTCCCAGAATGTATGCCCCGCGGGTAAAGAGGGACGACGGTAAGAGGTATCATATAGTATTTGTCCTTTTATGTTTTGCTTATTTCACTTAGTATGTCCTCAAGGTTCATCATGCTGTAGCTTGTGTCAAGGTTCATCATGTAGCTTGTGTCACAATGTCCTTTCTTAACGCCAAATAATATTCCATTGTATGTATATACCATATTTAAAAAAATAAGCTATGCCCAACATGGGGCTCAAACTCATGACCCCCGAGATCAAGAGTCACACTCTCTACTGACTGAGCCAGCCAGGGGCCCCTGTACCACATTTTATTTATCCATTCATCTGTCAAAGGACATTTGGGTTGCTTCTACCTTTGGGGGCATTTTTTTTTTCATTTGAGACTGAAGAGTTTTTTTTTATGTTTTATTATTTTAAGTAACCTCTACATTCCATGCGAGGCTTGAACTCATGATCACGAGATCAGCAGTTGCATGCTGTACTGACTGAGCCAGCCGAGGACCCCTGAAGAGTTTTCTTAGAACTTTGAATGAACTCTTCATGAATGACGGATATTAGCTCCTGGTCAAGATGTGTCTCCAGGGGAAAGTGACTGTGTTCTCCTCTTCCACTGGGGTGAGAAGGCACCTTCGTGATGTTCCATGTCGAGTGTGCAGAGACTCAGGCCCTGCTGACTCTGTCTTCTAGTTCCAGGAAAGTGCAGACCATCCAGGCTTCCCCAGGCTAGATCCTGAAAACACATCAGTAATGAAGAATGACATAGTACCTTCCAGAGTACCTTCCAGCCCTTCCAGAGTCCCAAGAGCCAATGCCAAGTTGCCGGCTTTGTGCACTAGGTCCTACAACCCTCACAACCGGCCCAGACGGTTTGAAGTAGGTGATAGTTTCCTATTTTATCAAGAAAGAAACAGGCTGAGAGGTCATGGAGCTCACAGGGTCCGCAGTGAGTAGGTGATAGACCAGGGACTCGGATCTTGTGTCTGTCTCACAATTAGCAGCCAGGGAGCCCGCCTGCTTTGTGCAGTGCATTGTCCTGTGGGGGCACTGGCGGCCTGAGGTGCTGGTTGGGAGCTGGCCGCCAGCCTGAGCCCCAGCTAGCCGTCCCAGACCGCAGGGTGAGTTGTAGCCTGATGACATCAGCCCCTCAGCTGTCTCCGCTCCTCTCCCCCTCGCAGCCCTGCTCCCCAGCTGGGGCTGGTGGAATGTGGCCACAGCTCCCGCGCGCTCTCAGCTGGGTCTGAGGTAACCAGGCAGCTGTTTTTAAAAGCCTCTGGGCGCCACCGGGCTGCTATTCTGAGGACCAGCTGCTGCCTGTTTCCCACCCCACCATCTGAGTCTTGTGGCCTCTGGTGGGCTTGGGGGAGTTGAAATAATCTGGTGGTTGGCCCCCCACAGCCACCTCTGAACCAAGTCCTTGGCTATGGCAGGGCTCTGGCCAAGGGGCACCCCTCTGAGGATCCCTTAGGTGGCTGGTGATTCTTTGGGGGCATTTCTGCATATTAAATAGAATCAAGCAGCAACTTTCTGTGTAGAAATACGCTTGTGCCTTAATGCTGTCTCATTCCCCTCCTTCCTTCCTCCGTCTCCGTGTTCCCTCGTCCCTGGCCTAGAGCTTGGAACATAGCAGGTGCTGAAGAAATGTTCTGTCACGTTTTCCCTTCTCTCCTCACTTCTCCGTGACATCTCTGGCACATCCTTACACAGAACTCCACGTATGGGTAGATCAGTGGCCCGTACTAACAAAAGCAAGGACAAGATTGACACTTCTAGAGTTTGTAAGGGCAGCAATACAAGGAAACATTTCGTAATACGTAATACATTTCCTCGGTGCGCGCACCTGCGCACGGGGCAGGGTCACGAGAGCGAATGGTCCCATTGGAACCTTTTGCTCCCCCAAATTACTCTCCAAGACAGAAATGTGATTTGAGTGGACATGTTGTAAACACAATGTAGTTTGCAGCACAGCTGTGTGTGTGTGTGTGTGTGTGTGTACACACCCCCCCTCACATTCACGCACACACACACACACACTCGGCACCTTGGCTGTGAAGTAGGATGTGTGATTAGTTTCCTTTCTGCTGAAGGGGCAGTTGCTTGTGAAGTAGAAAGTTGCAAAGCCGAGAGAAAAGAGAAGCACTGAGAGGAAACGAATGTCAGGTAGCATTTTTAGTAAATGCAGCTAAATTTGTGGAAGGTGTAGAAGTAGGGAAGGGGCCCGCCACAGGCCCGGGGGCAGCGCACCCTCCCACGTCGCTGCGGGGCCCGAGCCTGGAGAGCAGGGAGAGAGCCAGAGCACGTCCTTTGGAGGTGTCTGTCCCTGGGGCCCAGCCAGGCTGCCTGCCCAGCACTGTCCCCAGGTCTCTCCACCAGCAGCTTCACCTTCCATCCGCTAAGCACTAAATCCCCAGGGCCTCCCTTTCCCTGTTTTCTCGAGGATGAACTAATCGGCCTTGCGGCCCCTTCTGCTCCTCCCTAAGTGGCTTACGCCTGGAGCAGCCTCCCCTTTCCTTCGGGGCAGCAGCTTTCCTAGAGCCCCAGGCTCACGGGGCTGAGCTTCAGGGACTGAGACGCACACAGGGGGAGGAAAGCACACACCATCCCTTGCTTCCCAGGAGGAGAAGGGCTAGATGAGAAGCCCCTGCTTGTTCTTGCTCTTGGCCTCGTTGGCAGCGGTGCTCAGAGCCTGGTGTCTCAGAGCTGGTGTCTTAGCTCTAAACTCCTGGGAAGAGGCACTCCCCCCCCAACCCCATCCAGCGTCGCCTGCTGTTGCTCTTCTCTCCCCAGCAGCGGTTAGAGCTTCGTGCGCTCAGTCGTAGACACTCGGTGGGTGCTGACCAAGGGGCAGGCGAGGAAGAGAAGAGGTGCCTGGGCAGCTGTGAGGGGTGAAGGGGTAAGATGGCTCATGAGTCAGACGGGCTGCGCTTACCTGGGGAGAGTCACGGCGAGAGGGGGATCTTTGCTAATCCACTGGGCCAGACTCAGGGAAGGGCCGAGATGGGCATGTGCTGAGGACAGAAGGCCCGTGTGGCGCCAGGTTGCATTCCTTCAGGGGACCATAGGTCTTGTATTCGGTGGTGTCCCGGAGTATAATGGGCCATACCAGGCATGCAGCAAAAGGTGCAGTCATGCAGTAAAAATGAGAGGGTGACTGGGGTGCACCTGTCAACACCCTGGGCCAGGCCGAGTGGGGACACTACAGACAGCGTCCTTGGCTTCAAGGAGACGACGCTGAGCCTTCCGTGGGGAGGCAGGCTGCGTCCACATTCACAAAACACGGAGGGCCATAGAGAGCCGTGGTGCCCCAGGGCAGAGTGTATGCAGAGCGGACTTCGGCGAGGGACCCCGTGGTCTGGGGAGACCTTGTGCAGGCGGCCGTCTGCTGTGCTTCCCGCCCCGTGGCTGCCCTCAGACCTTGCCCCCGCTGCATCTCCTTGATGAAGAGTTCTCTCTCTACTGCTTTGCAGCCTTCAGTGCCCCAGGTTCCGAACTACAGGCTGTCGATGACGATCCCAGACTGGCTCCAGGCAATCCAGACCTACATGAAGACACTACAGTATCCTTCCAACCAGGGTCTGGGCGGACCTCGCGGGGACGGGCGTGGTGACCTCGAGCTTTGTGGCAGGTCTGTCCCTGGCTGGTCAGCAAATGCTCTCTAAGGTTGGTGAGGCTGGACATAGAGGGGTGCCCCCGTGTGAGTCTGGAAGGCATGATTATGGGGAATGTACTTGCCATGGTCAGACCTTTACCCCGTTAGGCAGGTGCGGGCTGGGAGGGCAAGGCACAGTGAGGCAGCAGTGGCCGTCCGGAGTCCCTCTTCCTTCCTCCCCCTCCCCTCTCCTTTCCTTAGTCATCTTTGTTTCCCTCCTCTTCTCTTCCTCTACTGTCCATCTTTCTTCCTCTTCCCTTCTGGGCTTTTTTCTGCTCTTTTTCTTTCCTTTCTCACTTTCCTGCCTTCGTGGTGACTACTCATGATCGGTAGGAGGCCCACCTGGCATTGCCTTTGGCTCCTCAGGTGCCCCAGACCAGCAGCCTTGCTCCCGTCTGCAGGAAGAAATGGGACCCTGGGATGGGGGTCCTCTCCCCTCATGTGAGCTGGAGGAAGCACAGAGGAGCCCTGCGGGTGCAGCTGAATTCAGACCAATCTGACTCTGGTCCTTCTCTCTGCCAGTGGCCTTGGCTTGCTTGTAGCCAGGATTAGATCTGTTCTGTGGGCCCGCACCAGCAACACTGTAAGAACAAAAGAGCAGAGGCGGCTGGTTCATAGGCCACTGCTGATATTTTTTTCAGGGCTAGGAATTTTTCAGGCTAGGAACGTGAGCTGGGCTGTCAGAGGTGTCTGTGAGAGGGACAGACCGTTTGCCTGCGTCCGTGAACATCTCAGAACTAAGCCAGCATCAGATGCCCTACTGAAGCTGTTCTTGGCACCCTAGCCCCCCAGCACGTTGCCCAAGAGGTCAGTTTTCTGCTGACCTCCGTCCTTTGTCCCCAAGGACATAGAATTCAGCAGAAAGGATTTCATGGGGCACTGCACACATGTCCTGCGTGCCCCAGAAGAGGCCCTTCCTCTCTGTGCTACATGCAAGAATCTTTCCTGTGGATTTTTGTGTCCTTGCTGAAGGGAGGGACATACCAGAGGGGAGTAACACCAATTGCTACTGATTTGGGTAGGCAGATTACGTCATTAGCCTCTCAGTTCTCACTCCACAGGCAATCGCCTCCCTTGCATGGCATCTTCCCAGTGGAATCCTAAAGCCATCATAGAGGGCGAGGAGGCACCAGCCTTCAGGGCTGAAGCCAACAGTCCTAACCCTGAGCAGGCTATCTGCTATTGGTGCTGACCCCCAAACTGGGACCCCTGGGGAACATAGTATAAATTTCTGCCAAGATAGCCCTGGGCCCCAAGAGCCAAGCCTATCTGGGTGTGACTGACTTCTCACAGAACATTCCAGAAGGGGACAGAAATTAGAACGGCTCCCCACTTCTATCTAGGACATGATCTTCACAAGGATCGTGGCAGCCAGAGATGAAAGGGAATGATGGGGATTCCCTGATAGGGGGCAAATGTGCACGGGCACTACATTCGCTCACTTGCCCGGAAACCCTATAGCACCTTCTCAGCCAACTTTTCAGAGTTTGCCTGAAGGATATGCTTTTTCATTTTCTTCTCTGACCCATAACGATGGTCACTGACCTAGATCACTGACCACAGAGAGGGCCAGAAAAGGGAAAATGCCGCAGGCTGCTGGGATCGTGCCCCTTGGTCCCCTGGCTGGCGGAGCCACTGCACAAAGAAGACAGAGCGTGACCTTTTTGTCTTCTGAGCAGACTTTCACAGGCACACCTCGGAGACATGGCAGGTTCTGTTCCAGACCACGGCAAGAGAGCAAATACGACCATAAAACGAGTCCAATGAATTCTTTGGTTGCCCAGCGCATGTAAAAGTTATGCTGACACTACCCCATAACGTTATCCAGAATAATATATCGAAAGCGGGCAATAACATATCTAAAAGAGTGATCTACATAACTTAATTTAAAAGCCTTTATTGTGAAGAAATGCTAACCATAGTCTGAGCTTTCAAGTGAGTCCCAATCGCTGATCACAGGTCACCAGAACGCATTATCATAATAACGAAAAAGTTTGAGATGTGAGGAATTGCCAAAATGCGACACAGAGACACAGAGCGAGCACACGCTGTTGGAAAAATGGTGCCGACAGACTTGCTGGGTGCTGGGATGCCACAGACCTTTGGTTTGTTTCAGAGTGTTGGCCCAGAAGCATGGGCTTCTGGAAAGACAGGTGCCCCCTTGATCTCTGCTGTGTGAGGAGAGGCCTTCTGAGGGTCAGCTCAGGCTCAGTAAGTCCCTCACTCTGAAGGCAATGTTTACAAGAGGCTTCCCTCCACTCCCCCAACTCACTTTCTGGGGCTCATAACTGTAAGAAACTGAGAAAGGAAGGCCAGGCAACTTTTTGTTATTTTATTATGGGTTCGTCTCACCTTACACACTAGGTGTATAGCCTAGATCTATGAATAGGGAAAAAGTTATGCATACAGGTAGAATTTTGGCCCACTGAATTCTACTTTAAATATAACAAGAATCTCACTGTTGGAATGAAATCTTTGGTCAAGTAAAAAAAAAAAAATCGCTTTACCATGAGGATATGTAGTCCCTCATTTTTCTCTTTTCCCTTGAAGATTTTTTATATTGTATTTTTCAAAAGCTGGGCAAGCCTATATACGGTGATGGGCTCTTCTTATGGCCCGAGCTGATAATTTCCAGCCTGGTGAGCTTGTTAAAATCATCTTCCAGCTGTCACCCTGAAACCTCCAACACAGAAGTCCAAGGCAGGGTAGGGTAACTCTTAATGACATCGAGGGTTAGGACCATGGCTTGAAGTTGGAATCTCCAGGGGTGGGGCCCAGGGTCTGCTTATAATGACCCCCCCCCCGAAGTTGTTATGTCTGAGTGTCCAGGCATCCCTGTGCCAGGAGGGGATCCTAACCCTCCTTGGGAGGGTGCTCAGCGTCCCCTGCTGCCACTGCCGGTACCACAATAGGATCACACATCTATTCTCCTATCCCTGCCAGTGTTACACGTTCTGCATTCATGAGCACCTTCCCAACATGTGCCTTTTTTCTATAGGATTTTGCTTGAGGCAGGGAAGAGAAATGTGTAAAGCAACTTTTCTTTAGGCTCCGAAGAAAGTCAACATCTAGTCTGCAAGAGCATGGCAGCAGGACAACTTTGGTCTCCTTCAGAATGACCTGGCACAGGCTTGCCAGTCACTTACATTTCTGGGCAACCAGCTAAATCCCAAATTGTGGGTAATAGTGTCATCTTCTCAGACTTAGTAACCATTGTCTAGTGTCAGTCCAGTGAAATGAAGATGATGTCTCTACAGTAAGCTTTGCTGCAGAGACTAGACACTATTGAGAAACCCCACTGCCATCCCCCCACTCCTCTATCCATCATCCTTCCCTTCCATCCATCCATCCATCCACCCACCTCTACTCATCCATCCATCCATCCA
>ML098629.1:11567-34895 GCA_003697995.1 Taxidea taxus jeffersonii
ATCCACCTCTACTCATCCATCCATCCATCCATCCATCCACCTCTACTCATCCATCCATCCATCCATCCACCTCTACTCCTGCATCCACCATCCACCCATCTATACATCCATCCACCCACCTTCCCATCCCATCAATTCCATTCATCCTTCCTTCTTTTCCTTCACCCATCCACCCTTCCACCAACCTACCCATTTATCCATCCATCTGTCCACCCATCTATTCACTTATTCCTCATTCATTTAACAATATTTGCTAACTGGAATATGTTGGACTTGTGCCAGGCTTTGTGGGTGATATGAAGATAATAAATAAATGGTCCTAACTCCCAAGGAGCTTGTAGTCTAATAAGTGAATTAAGACATGTATTCAGCAAACAGAATACAGAGCAGACTGAAAATAGCTATTATAAAGGTCCAAGGCGCTTTGAAGCTTAAGTTAGAAATTAGATTTTCAAGGAAGGACAGTAAGGATTAAGAGGCTCTTGGCTACCTTGTGGCTACTGGACACTTTCTGGAAAGCCCCTCACTCTTCATTCCTCACCCCTTTGAGAAATCAATGCATGGCTTCCCCTCTGAGTCACTGGGACCTTTGGAGTTTTCTATCACTTTCCCTTTACATACTTCACACAGATACAATCATACAGGGACCCAGTTCTTTGAAATTAGGAAAATGAGACCGCTGAGTGGGTAAGTGGTGCATGATCCGTGGGCCAGGGGACCACTCTCCCACTTGAAAGCTGTCAACTCCCTCTCCCACCCTTTATCCCTGTATCCCTTGCTCCGACATCCTGGTCTGTAAGGGGTGGGGGTGGGGGAGTGCCCCAGGGCCAGGTTGGTGGTGGGGCTAGGGGCTGGGCCCCTCAGACAGTTAAGCTCTGTGGGAGATACTAACTCTTACAGAGGTGCGGGAGGCCTGGGCGTTGGTTTTTGTTTTTGTTTTTTGAGCAGGCTCCACAGCGTCACAGTTTCAGGCTTCTTTTTGGCAAAACAATTTCAGAGTATATCATTTTTTTTTAAAGTAGGCTCCATGCGTAGTGTGGAGCCCAGTGCAGGGCTTGAACTCACAACCCTGAGATCAAGACCTGAGCTGAGATCAAGAGTCGGACATAATCCACTGAGCCACCCAGACGCCCCTGAAGTTTGTTTTATGGGACCTCCTTTCATTGCTCTTTGTAATGTTCCTTGTCCTAGGGCCGTGAGAGTCCACCACGGCATACAGGCACTAACCTCCAGGAACCAACTCTTGGAGAGAGGAGTGGAAAATTTAGGAATTTAGTTCTGCCAGGTGCAGATGTGCTTTGGCTCCGTCTTGCACAGCAATCTCTCCCCTTTCCCTCTCTAACCCTGCATGTCACCTGCTGTGCAGACTGGCATGCTGACGGATTGACAGACAGACAGACAGACAGACTGCCGTAATTAAATCAGTCCTGAGATGCTTTGCTGTGCTCTACCTTACAGGTTAATGGAAACAGCGAAAGAAATGACTCGGGAGTCCTTGCCTATCAAATGCCTTGAAGCTGTCATCCTGGGGATGTATCCTTGAAGTTATGTTTGCTCAAGTTTACTTCACAGATGGTGGCCTCTCTCTGGGGCCCATTGTGCCTTCGTTGTTCCAGACTCACAGAGATGATGCCCGTTGTCTGGTTGGGACAAAGTGCCAAGCTCCCCCCGGTTCTTCTCTAACTTTCACCTTCTGGAGTTGAACCAGATCAGAGCCTGGCTCCTTGGCTCATGGTCAACGTTAGCTGCAGCCTGTCCCAGGCCCAGCTTTCAGGCCAGATCCACTAGTTATGAGGGGAATTCCAACTTAGAGGGACTACAGAGAGAACATGTATCATTATTTTTTGCATTTTTCTGGCATTGCAACAGGATAGACACTCAAGGGGAAATGGGGTTATCCAAAGGCATCTCTGGGGAAAATTCTAAGAGTGGGTTGTGGACGAGACCAAGCAATGGCGTAGAGTCTTGACTCTGCAGAATGTAGAGTTGAAACAAGGGTCTGGGCTCTGCCATACTTTCTGTTCCATTTTCCGCCAGAGTCCTGGCTCCTTAGCCTGAGGGGAATATGGTATAAAAAAGCTATGACGGAAGTAGAATATGATCTGATAGAAGAGCAAAGAAACTTGTAGTCCTTTGGGGTGACTGGCTGGAAGGGACAGTGACCAAGGGAATGCAGCATGAACTTGGGAGGTGGTCCCAAGAACAACCAGTTGGGTCCTTGAGTGCTGTGCTGAGAAGTGTGACCTTCCTCCAAAGGCTGGGGCAGCCCCCGTGAAAGCTCGGCAGCAGAGGCATGACACGACCAGGCATGCGTGTCAGAGGGGTGGTTCTTCGGGCAGATCGAAGGGCAGACTGGAGAAGAAGCTGGATCTGCAAAGCCCTTTAGGAGCTGCTCCCTGAGGGATATGGTGAGGCTTAAACTATGGTCCTGGCCAGGGGAACAGAGGTGAGGGGACATCGAGGAGATAGAATTTCCAGGACTTAGAGGCCAGCTGAGTGCTGGAGCTGATGAGGAGGGAGTCAACCAATGGATTGGGTGGTAGTTTGTGGAGGATGAGCAGGAGGGATGAGGGCCACAGAGAGGTGAGATTCTTCGTGAAGGTGGAGGGAGGAGCCCACCTGTGGGCTGATTAGCTGTAAGAGTTAGAGGAGACAGAGGCAAGGAACCCACGTTTCTGGCTTAGAATACTGGGTGATCGGGTAGGTGGGCTGCCGCCCAAGGGAAGGACTTGCGGGGAGAGTCAGATTTATGGGGAGGGGAGTTCAGATTTGAATATGTTCAATTCGAGATGTGGGCAGGGGCCGGATGTTGGGGTGGGTATTGAGTGTGATGCTCAGGAGGGGGCTCGGCACTGGAAGTAGGAGTCGGGGAGCTGCACGTGTTAAGGGAATGGTAGCTGCTGTTCAAGGAGCGAGGAGAGAGAAAGATCAAGGATGAGATCCCACCCTTTTTTGGTTTAGATGGACACGGTGAGCCCGTGACAGAGATGAAGAAGGAAAGTTAGAGAGCTGGAAGGAAGCCCAGGATAGAAAGAGGCAAGCGTGACATCAGTGGAAGGACCGGTGGCTCAGAATCAGACCGGGGACAGTAGGACAGGACAGGGGCAGCCTGTGGGCTTGGTCTCCTGGACAGGCTCATGGGAACGGCGGTGTCCGGCCCTCTGCAGTCTGCGGGGCACTGGCGGGCCGCGTCTGGAAAAGATGGTCTACAGGTGCCCAGGCTGACCTCTGAAAAATGGGAACTTGAGCCTTATTGTGGCCCTTCCCCCACAGTTCCATCCTCGATCCTCCCTGCTCCTCACAAAGGAGAGGAGACGTGCGTCTGGGGAGCCCGGCCGGAGGGCAGAACAGGGTGCAGGCCGCAGATGGCTCCGGGGGCCTTTCCGAGGCAGGAGTCAGTCACAGCTGTTGGGCTGAGCCTCCTGCGAGTTTGATGGGGGTGAACAGCTGTTGGGGATCTGCTGGGGGAGCCAGTGAAGGAGAGCACGTGCACAGGCCCTTCCCTGGGCAGGCCAGCTACCTTCAGACTCTGATGGCGGAGGTCTGGGTGCCTCTGGGCGGAGCCATCTTGCTTTACACAGTTGCCATGTCCCCGCGCAGTGGTATAAACTCAAGCACTACTTCAGGTTTCCTGGGATTAATCAGTTCTTTTGGATCATGATGGAAACACTTGTGACTGGCCTCTGGGCCTGTCCAAATCAGAGGACAGTGTGGCCTTAGTTTTCCTTTATTCTTACCAGTGTGACATTACAGAGAAGGGCCTGGAAGGTGGAGAAGGGTGGAGGAATGGGGCTCACACTGCTGAACTCAGGGAAATTTGACTCCTGGACACAGACAAGAAACACAGACCTAAATTCCAAAAGTTACATCTTTGTCTTTTCTCTTTGCTCTTTGTCAGCATCCCTATGGCCTGCTTTTCTCTCGAGCACAGTGAAGGACATGACTTAGGTCATCTGTCTGTGTCTCCCACGGGCCGCTCTGCAGGTCCTGGGAAACAAATAGCACCTCAACAACATTGAAACAGGTCAGCTTGGCTGCTGCTTGGAAGCCTGTGTCCCCTGTCTTGTCCTTCCTTGTTTTCTCTCATTTGACGCTAGTCCAGAGTTCAGGATTCATTCAAGAAGAGCCCCTACTTTTGCCCATGTACACACTTTCACAGACCTGCAGGAGACAAAGACCTTTGATTCATCTTCCAAAGCCTGGCAACAATTTGGGGGGCCTGACCGTGAAGGGGCTTAATCATGGTTTGGGTTAGATGCTGGGCGGATCTTCTAGAAGCTTGGGCATGGCTGCTCCCTCATCCCTAGAAAAGCTCAGGCCACTTCCCTGCCCTCATCCACACTTCCTTGTCCCCTTCCCTTACTCCAGGTCCCAAGGCTTCCCAATAGCCATAAAGATGGAAGAAATCCTAGCAATGGCAACCTGTGACAGAATGGACTGGTGGCCTCTCCCATCCCCTGCCTCCCTCCTTCTTCTCCATGTGGCTGACTCTACTTTGTCCCACAGACTAATTTCGGTGTGGTCACCCCATGGCCTCTTCTCTGCTCTCCCGGAGGCTGCTGGGCTTGCCTTTCTCACAGCACACATCACACTGGGGTGTTTCTTTTCAGTTTCACTGAGACCCCATTGACGTACAGCACTGTTCAAGTTTAAGGTGAACAGCATAATGGCTTGACATACATATATTGTGAATGTGATTTTTTTCATTATAGTAAAATAGTCATGCCATAAAATTAGCATTTTAACTCTAAGTGTACAGTTGAGTGGCACTGAGAACACTCATGTTGTCCTGCAAGCATGGGCACCAGCCGTCTCTAGAACTTTCTCTTCCCCAACTGAAAAGCCGTGCTCATGGAGCACTAACTCCCTATTTTCCTCCCCGCCCCCATTAACCACCCTTCTACGTTCATCTCTATGAATGTGACTGCTCCAGATACCTCAGAAAGGGGAATCATACAGTATTTGTCCTTTTCTGACTGGCTTATTTCTAAGCCTTATGTCCTCAAGGTTTATCCAAGTTGTAGCACAAGTCAGAATTTCCTGACTTTTTAAGGTGAAATGATATTCCATTGTATACACCATGTTCGGTTCATCCAGTTATCCATCCGCAGGCACGGGGATCGCGTCCCCCCTTTCTGCTTCTGTGAACATGGGTGTGCAAGTCCCTGTCTGAATCCCCGCTTTTAGTTCCTGTGGGTACACACCCAGAAATGGAGTTGCTGCATCATATGGCAACTCTTTCTTTCTTCCTTCCTTTCCTTCTTTCTTTCTTGCTTTCTTTCTTTCTTCCTTCTCCTTCTCCTTTTTTTTGAGGAACTGCCATCCTGGTCATGTCATGTCCATTTCGAGTCTGTGTCCCCGACAGGCTTCCAGAAGAGGGCTGTGCTCTTGCTTTTTGGCTTCACAGCCCTGCTCCCAGTGGGGGTCTGTTATCACTAAAAACAACTGAGAAAGCTCTTCTTCCAGCCCCAGAGAACTCACTTGGAAGGTTGGGATTTCACTCCCTTCCTGCCAGTTCCTGTCACGGAGGAAGTGGCGAGAAAACAGGTAACTTTAGAGAGAGGAGCCATCTATGCTTAAATTGAGGCCCTGTCCTCAGGTCAGCCCTCAGGGCTGGCTTCTGGTAGCTTCTTTCTTTTAAGGCCCTCACTGAGGCAGTCTTTTTAAGTCTAAGGAAGGTGTCTCGCAATGGAGGGTCATCCTTGCAGCAAGCATTGATGGAGCACCTCTCTGTGCCAGGCATGTGCTACGCCCGGGGACAGACACCAGCCTGCAAAACACAACTCTCATCCCTACAAGATGCAAACAGACACCCAGTTATAACACTGGGCGATTAAGCAGCAAGTGCTACTAGCTGTGGCGGTTCTTGAGTTGGGCAGTGGGGAGAGGTACTTAACTCATACTGAGAAAGGTTGGAGAAAGGGGGAAGGAGGGAGGGGAGAGCAGTGCCACTATTCCATTCGGGATGCCACCTCACAGCATCCTTCTCACTTGTGATTCTTACGAGACCCCGAAAATCTCTGCCCGGTTGGAATCCCCTGCCCTAGAGGGCTGCTGTGTGAGGGAAGCCATGGGAAAGTTCTACTGTGATAGGGAGCATCACATGCTACAGGGTATGTTTAGGGCCATTTTGTTCAGTTGGTCTCATAGCTTTGTATGTCAAGGTCATTTAAAAGTCATTCAAGACTTTCAGTTTCATATGACTTCCCATTATGAGGGAATATATCAGCCAAGGGCATGGGTGTGGATTCTTTATATTCTCGGCATATCCTTCAAAAATGTCTCGGGTCGACCGTGTGCAGGTCCAGGGTGTAGGGGGGAATGAAACTGGACAAAGGAATGATGAGCAGGGGCTGACCTGTGGCAGGACTTTGGTAAAGAATTTGGACCAAGTCTGGAGAAGACGAGAGAGAGTGAAAACTAAAGCAGAAGAGTTGACACATACCAAATCTTGGCTTGAGTAGAACATTCTAGCCTCTAGGTGGAAAGTCCACTGAAGTGGGGGCAAGAAATGGCGAAGAAAGATTCTCAGTGTAGAGAACCGTATCCACCGACTGAGCACTTAACCGCCATGGAGCGCACCTGGATTATTTACCTCAGAATCACCCTGGAGGTTTTCAGCAGAAAAGTGATGCCATGAGTTTTCAACATCCCTCTCCAGAAATACTGGGTCCTTGCCAAGGTTATCCTGGGATTTTGAGATGGGCTTGAGGCTGTGGTGGTACTTGTTGTGTGGAGTCAGTGGGGTAGTTAGTTACATGGCGCTGCCCCTGTGTGGTTACTGGTCCCAAACTGATACAATGGTATCAGTTTTGCTGATTTGCTTGATCCAAATGGGCTGATAAGTGGAGAAAGCCAATCTGTGATGCCAGCTCTGCTGGGGAGTGAGGGGAACCTGAGGTTCGGGTGCTGGAGGCAGCTTTCCGTGTGGTACTCAAGGCTCTTGGCATGGGTGTACTGGGTGGGGCCCATGAGAGGAGCAGATGAGGGACAGCTGTGACCTGTTGTGATGCCTTCCCATCCAGGTAATCGACCAGTCTGTTTCTTTTCTTTCTTCTTCTTTTTTTCTTTTTTAAGATTTTACTTATTTATGACAGAGAGAGTGAGAAAGGTCATGATGGGGGGAGGGGTGGAGGAGAAGAAGACTCCCTGCTGAGCAGGGAGCCCGATGTGGGACTCGATTCCAGGACCCTGCGATCGGACCAGATGCTTAACCCAGGTGCCCCCCGGGTACCCAGTCAGTTTTTTTTCCATCTCATTGCCTTGCCTTGATTGTGTTTTTCACTTTTCTCCTGGAACATTGCAGAGGTCTTCAATTCCTGCTCTGTCCCACACACTCCAGCCAGAATTAATATCTGAGAACGTCATTCTCATTACATTTTTTTAAAAAGATTTTATTTATTTATTTGACAGACAGAGATCACAAGTAGGCAGAGAGGCAGGCAGAGAGAGAGAGGAAGGGAAGCAGGCTCCCTGCCGAGCAGAGAGCCCGATGCGGGGCTCGATCCCAGGACCCTGGGATCATGACCCGAGCCGAAGGCAGAGGCTTAACCCACTGAGCCACCCAGGCGCCCCTCTCATTACATTTTTAAAAGCCTTTAATACTCATCATGTCCTGAAGAAAACCAAGGGAGGGGGGAGGTCCATGATTTTGTTTTGCCTTTATTTAATTACTAAAGTAGAGAGCAAGTTTTTCTCATGGTCCCATTTTAATTTGGCTTCAGTATGCATCATCTAATAGGTACTCAAAGAGATTGAGTGAATCCTTTCTAAAAGGATTAACATGGAAAGGTTAGATGTGGATCTGCTCAGAGGCAGAGAGATGGACACTTATTTTGCCATATAGACCACGTTCCTTCCTGGGAGTCCAAGCTCTGAATTTTCAAGGCTTCCCTTCTCTTCCTTGACTCAGATGGTCTAAGATACTTAACCAATGGACAGCCTTCCATCGAGAGATTCCCCATCAGCTTTAAAACCTACTTCTCAGGAAACTATTTTCACCACGTTGTGCTGGGGATTTATTGCAATGGCCGCTATGGCTCACTGGGCATGAGCCGAAGAGCTGAGCTGATGGATAAGCCGTTGACCTTTCGAACTCTGAGTGACCTCATCTTTGACTTTGAAGACTCCTACAAGAAGTACCTGCACACAGTCAAGAAGGTCAAGATTGGGCTGTACGTCCCCCATGAGCCTCATAGCTTTCAGCCCATTGAGTGGAAGCAGCTGGTCCTCAATGTCTCCAAGATGTTAAGGGCTGACATAAGGAAGGAGCTGGAGAAATACGCCAGGGACATGAGAATGAAGGTAGGTGCTGGGAAGGCGAATGAGTGTTGCAGAGAGTTCTATCCCCATCCTCTGTCTGTCTCCCTCTTGCCTCATTGCCCCATGTTTCTGGGATGGTCAGAAGCTTCTTGAGGTTATCTTGCTTAATAACCATCCTATTAAAACAAAAAATACAAATCATTCGCTATTTGACATGGACAATTAAAGTTTCTCTTTGTATAGGCTATTTCAAAAGCTGGAGCTGAAGTCAATTTAGATGTTGCAGTTAAAGCAGTGTCTTGGCCTGTATTTCCTTCCATGAAATCAAATCCAAAATGTTAGTCATTTTAGATTAAGGCCCTTGTTTTGGGCTTTATGATAGGGTGACTAATCATTCCAGTTTGCCTGAAACTGGGGGGTTTCCTGGGACAAAACATTTTTAGTAGGTAAAACCAGGAAGGTCCTGGGCACACGAGGAGGAACGGGTCACCCTGCTTTTTAGTCTTTTGCAGAGTCACATTCTGTCTCTGCTTTGCTTTATAAATTGCAACGCATTTCGGCATAAGATTCTGACCTGGTGTCTCAATACCAAAGAAGCACTCACTGTGCTGGCTTCATAGAAACTACACTCATAAGCCCTTCTTCCTTCTCCCATGTCACTTCCCTGGTAACATCATGCCTGCTTGTCCGTGTCCCTCCAGGGCCTGTGGAGTTGCTGAGAGAAAGCCTGTGTGGACATGGAGGACCACAGGGAAAAGAGATTTTGCTGACCTCAGGCTGTTTAGTGCCTGGGGACTTGTCATCTTCACCCTGAGGGACCTGGGATGGAGATTCTTGATCAAATGAAACCACTCTGTGCCTGTGTGCGGGGTGGGAGAGTCCGAGGAAGAACAGGCTGGTTTCTGGGGCAATGTAGATGGGACTTTGCCCTCACAAGACAGCACACAGCTCCTGGAAACAGCCCCAGGAGGCTGAGGCGTGGGGCTTTGCTCTTCCGCTGTGGAAAAGGGGGCACAGTGTAATCATTTCAGCCTCTGGGAAGGGGTCCTCTACTCCTCGCCAGTGTAGACTGAGCAAGGAACATCTGTCAGGAATCCCCTTGAAGGTCTTCCAGCTCAGTGTCTCCTTATCCCAGCGCTCATGGTGGGGGCAGGGAGGCTGCGGGAAGACAGGAAGGTGGTTTCCTTCTGGAGCCAGTGTGGTAACTCCTCACATCTCCTTCAGATCCTGAAACCTGCAAGTGCCCATTCTCCAACCCAAGTGAGAAGCCGGGGGAAATCCCTGTCTCCCCGAAGGAGACAGGCGAGCCCCCCGAGACGGCTCGGCAGGAGAGACAAGTCGTGAGTACTATTTCCTCTTCCCTAGCTCAGGGGCCAGCACACACATCCATGGGGTTGTCCTGGTCCGTGGGGACAAAGCTGTGTCCTGGGTGTGGCATCTGAACCAGACTGAGATCTCCCAAGAGGACCGGACCTCAATCAGGCGGCATCCCTTGTGGAGAAGGTCCACTGCGTCGCCCAGATTGCTCTGATGCCACCGCCTGTCAGTTGTAGACTCAGGCGAAGGGACAATCTGGCTTCAGATTGCCAGAGATGAAGGAGATCCTGAAATCCTGGCAGCGTGGGGGGAACAGTGGATGTTGGATTAGGAAGCCTGACTCTGGGGCCAGCTCAGCCCCTTGTGAGCCACCTGACTTGAGGCCTGCCATGGAACCTTCCTCGGTTTAAGTTCCCTTAGCTGGAAGATGGGGTTGTTAGAACTGATGAAACTTTCCTAAAACCCCGTAGCCCTCTGTGCCCAGGAGAAATCATGATCGTTCTTTAGGTCATGGCATCTTTAGGTCATAGGTACCCCAGGCTCATCCTTTCTCCCTTGCTGACTCTGTCTTCCCCCATCTTATCCCCGAGGCCACTGATTCCACACGTCTTCTAGGTCAAAATGACTCACTTGGGAAATGACAGATTGGAGAAGCTGAGGAGGCCCAAAGTACCCAGTGATAATCCATGGGCAGATATTTGGGCCGTAATTAGACAGGGGAGAAAATATCACTGTCATTAATTATTATATGTCATTAATCATTGCATGCTGGTCATGAGCCGCTGTCACCGAGCCTGGGACAGTGTGATGCAGCGCACAGAGGTCCCGGGGCGAGCCCCCGCTCGGCTGCCCCTTAGCCTTGTGGCCTGGGCAGGCCTCTCAGGAGCCTTCGTTTGCTCATCCGTCCAAGAGGATAAAAACACTTTCCCTGCCTCCTTCTCAAGGAGTCATGGGACCCACTTAGAAGACGGAGGGAGAGCGGTTTGTTCATGGTGAGCAGCTTTTAACGCAGGCCTGTCATTATTGGCACATCAGTCCTGTAGAGTAAGAAGGCAGAGTTTTAGTTTTCCCTGTCAAAGGGAGAAACCAGAACACAAACCCGGTTTGTCAAACCAGAACACAAAACCGGTGCTGTCTTGTAGCTGGTCAGTGATGGCACTGGGGCTGGAATCCAGGTTCCCTGGCTCTGGGAGGGGGGAGGGGGATGCAAGTGTTGGTTCTGTCAGGATGAAGTGGTTTTGGTTCCGAGGAAGGTTCCAGGTTTGTCCCCATTCTACCTCCTGCTGCCAACCCCTGGGTGCAGAATCTACAGCCCGAGGGTACTGGCTAAGATGGCTGGGGTCCAGGCTTTGACAGGGCAGGAGGTGGAAAGGGGGCGGCTCCTACAGCAAGAGAAGCTGGAGAACAGGTGGGCTTCAGCATGGTTCTGACCTTTTGGGGAGCAGGATGGCTTCAGAGCTTTTGCACAAGCCTCTGACCCTAATCCTGCCTCTGATGCTGACCACTACCCTTGCCTCTTGACCCTGACCTTCACCGCAACCCTCTCTCCCCCTCTCTGATGCAGCCATCCATTCATTGGCGACCCTGAACAAAGTAGCAGTTGTCTCAGAGGACTGTGCATGTTTAAACCCTTTTTAGAGGGCACGTAGCATGGAGCCCCCGACCCAGAAGTAGCAATCTGGTTACTCGAGGAGCAGGGGAGGGGCGCTTTGCTCTGCTTTGTTAGCTTTGCTGTCCCAGGAGGACTAAGTCTCCCCTTAGGAGCTCCCAGTCTGCAGCAGAAACTGAGCAGCCATAAAGCCTCACTCTGCCCTCTAAACCCGGGAGTCCTGCGTGTGCCCCCTGATGGACTGATGCACAGGACCGCAGGATGGCATTTTCGGACCATTCCTGTCGCATCCGTTTTACTTGCATCCACAGGAAATTTGCAGTCCAAGCATGTTAGGTTTTTTTTACCAGAAAAAGTTCCCATGCCCAGGGATGGGAAAGCCAGCAAGATCTCAGACGCTGGCTGTGGAGACAGAAGTCAGAGGACGTGCTAGGTGCCGGTGGTCTGAGAACCGTACGGGAAGAAGGTGCACTGAGGCCTGGACTGTGGGATTTGAGCTGCTGCTTAGGCACCCCGGGGGAGCATTCTAGAAGCCGCTGAGAATGCCAATCTGGAGCTTGAGGAATAGAGACCGTGACAGCAGAGCCATCTGCTTAGAAGTGACAGTTGAAGCGATTGCTGGAGGAGTTGGTGAGGAAGGAGGCAAGTGCTGGCAGGCTCCGAGTGGCCCCGGGCGATGAAGAGCCAGAGCAGGAGATGCAGAAGGAATAGCAGAGAGGGCAGGTCAGGAGTGTGAAGGGGCCTGTCCACACCCGCAGAAGCCAGCTGTGAAGATCGGAGGAGCAAGGGTCGGGGCGGGGGCGGGGATGAGGGAGAGTTTCAGGTCAGGTAGATGAGGACAGAGAAGGAGACAGACTCTGCGTCCAGTGGCTTTTATCCTGCTGGTGAAGGAGGTGCATCGCTGGGTGGGAGCGAGGAGGAGCCAGTGGGTTACGGGCACAGGGCGGGGAGCAGGGGCTGCAGGCAGCACGAGGGCCAGCTGAGGAGAGACAGAAGGATCCTACACCCGGTTTGCAAACTCCAGCAAGCCGAGAATCCCCGGAGGGCTTGTTCAAACTGATGTGGGACCCCTCCCCCAGTGTCTGTGATTCAGCAGATCTGGATGGGGCCCAAGGACCCGCTGTTCTGGCAAGTTCCCCGGTGATGCTGATGACGCTGGTCCAGGGACCACTCTTGGAGAACCGCGGTTGGATCAGTCAGAGCGGGAAAACTGATTTGGGGGTTGACTTTAAAAAAAACAACAGCATGTCAAGGTGCAGGCACTGGGTCTGTGTGATTCTGGGGCTCAGCTCCACCTGGTCCTGCCTGGGCCTCTGGAGCCTGAGGTGCCATTAGAGGGTGTGACCCCGGCCTGACCCCCATGTTGGGCTCCGCTGAAGACACGCTGGGCAGAGCCTGGCTGGTCATTCTCCTGGGGGCCAGGTAGGGAAACTGGTGTTGGGTCACCCCCAGGCCATGCCTGTACCCTAATCTCTGGACTTTGTCACACAGCCGAGGCAAGCGACCACGCCTGTGCCTGCAGAGGACAGCTCTTAGACTGCCGCAGTTGTGAGTGCAAAGCACCTTCCAGTGTTGGGGGGCCCCCCTCACCCCTCCTGTCTGCCGGAAGCAGGAAGTGGGCCCGGGGATGGGGAGAAAGGCAGTAGGGAGAGGGCAGCAGTCCCCGGTGGGGTCAGGAAGGAAGACCTGCAGCAAGATGGGGGGTCCGTTCCACGACCCGCTTCCCTCCAGGCCCTGAAGTCAACCCAGCCTGGGCAGGCAGGCCCTAGGTGCACAGAGGCAATGGCTCATGGTTCGGTGAAAACATAAACTTTTCCAAAATGGCGAAGAGTGGCTGCGTCCAGCCCCGGAAGCCCGCAGCCCTTTCTCCCGGGCATGGCACTGGTTCCCAGGAGTGTCCCTCTACCGACTCTCCCTAGTGGGTCAGGTCTTAGGGATTTTCTTTTTCACAGCCAGGGCAGGGTGGCTTTGGAAGAATTTGACCGTCAAGGGAGCCTAGGTGGCTTATGGGTTCCTGTGGACCATCTGGTGTGAGCAAATCCAGGAAGACCATGGCCATCCTTGGTAGCCGAAGCCCCTGCCAGTTCTTTTCCCAGTTTAGAGGTCAGGAGGGGATTCTAGAGGGCAAATATCTTGGCTGAGGTTTCAAATGGATTGAGGTATTACAAGGTGTTACTAATTCCTCCTTAAACCCTGCTTTCTGAGTTGCAGGGCTGGGTCGGGGATCACAGGGGCTCAAGGGGACAGAGAAGCAAGAGTTGAAAGGAAAATGCAAGGCTGCGTGGCACAGGGAGGACAAGAAGGACGGAAGCACCAAGCCTGTCCCTCCCTCTCCAGATCCCAGCTTCCGCCATTGCCACAGACTAGAGCCCAGGACACCCTGGTTCCTAGAGGTGTGTCTGGAGAACAGCTTCTCAGCTTCTACCCCTGTCCTGCACCAAGCAGGCTTTTCTCCAGGTAATCTTGATTTGGTGAGGAAACGAGAAAGGGACACATTTGGTACTGACCAATAACTCCACCAAAATTCTGGGCGTCCTGTGGTAGAATTGCCAGGACTAGGGAGGGCTTGGTGGCTCTGTCACTGGGTTATTTTTTTCAGCATTACATAAGGCCATCAAATCATTTCTAAATGTGTCGGGTGCCATAATGACGTTAGGGAGTGGCCCAGAGGGTGGAATATTACCATAACAGGCAAGAGGCCCATCAGCTGTGGGGTCCCAGCCCCTTTCTGTGCTGGGATAATTTTAGTGGCTATATATCCCTGCCGACCTCATCCCTACAGCTGCAGCTACTTCAGCCCTGCATTCCTCTCCGTTTTTGCACTCATCTGAATAATCCTCCTGGAAAGGAGGATCAGTGTCACTGCGTTAACAGAAGAGTCAGCTGGGTGGGAGGGCAAATAGCAAAGGCTGCACTAGGTGTCAGCTCAGGGCAGGGTTTCGAGAGGGAAACAGGGACACCCACATCCTCCACCCCATGAGTCCTTTGCCAGCCTCTGCTCCCCTAAGAGTGTTTAAAGTGCCATCCACACAGAGCAAATTGTTTCCTGGGGTTTTAAGAGAGGCAGGGAGATGGACGTTGAGATCCACGTTTTAAAGGCCTGCTGTGAACTTCTACCTACGCTTCCCAATGCTGGGCCTCAGTCCCCTCGCGCTCTCTTAGGGGCAGGGCTGGGAGAAGGGTCAGCAGGAAGCCAGGACGCCTGCAGGAACAAGGGTTAGAAATGAGGTGACAGAAGTTGTTATAATGATAGATCCTGGGGAGGGGCGGGGGCAAGGATGATAAACTTCCTGCAAAGCTCATCCTACCCCATTGAGAACCTTTCCACTTAAAATGCCAACAGTTCCCCTAGGAACCACAAATGCTCCCAGGGGTCCTTTCTGTCTCTGACAGTCCTGCAACCTGGGAGCGTAGGGCTGAGCGGACCCGTCTTCTGGCTGGGCTGCCCGTGTCAACATGAAAGGGGCTCGTGCCAATTGGAGTGACCACGTGGGACATTCTTCCCAAGTGGGGCAAGAGTCCCTAAGGACCTCTGAGAGCGGCTTCGTTCTCTTTCTGCTCTCCGGCTCCTCTTTTCCGCCTCTGTCCTTCCTCTGCTCTTCTTTGCTATCTATGATTCTCTTCCTTCCTTTTCCTCCCTCTTTGATTTCCCTTCTTGATCATCTGTCTCTGTGGCGCTCTGTGGCTCTAGGGGGGCTTGGCCCACCCTGCTGGTGACCCTCAGGGTCACAGAGGTTACTAAGCCCCATCTCAAGATCAGGTCTCCTTTCACAGCTGGCCCCAAGCAAGACAAGGGAGTTCCTGCCCCGGTCTGTCATCAAGGATCATAGGGACGCCTCCAGGCAATTGCCCAAGTGAGGCTGTGAAGTGATAATGAAGTCCTCGAAAATCAGTTTGAGTCCAGGGGCTAATCATATTCTGAGTGAGGCCCAAGAAGTCATTCCATTCTCCTTCCATCCTGGATAAGAAACTGTCCCCAAAGGTGGAAAGGAGATAATTTCCTTAGCATGCAAAGTAGAGGGGAGGCGAAAAAAACAAGAGAAAAGTAGAATAGTTGTGGAAGGAGAGGGAGAAATAAGCCAGGATCCTGGGTGATGTGGAGTTTCCTTCTAGAAGCCCAAAGGACTGCCCAGCTTAGTTCTCCTGGGATTTCATAGGGTCTGGGGTCACCAAAGACGCTTGGAGAAGCAGGATGGCGATGAGCTGTATGAGCAAAGACCTCCTGACCTGAATGAGTGAAGAGCCTCTTGGATTTAGACACCTTTGGGATCCCCGAGGGGTTCTCTGTCACGGTAAGGAGAGGAGGCTATGCCCTGGAATCTCAAACAGTGGCCTATGGCTCTCGGTCTCTGGCCAGAGCCTCCTACCTTGGGAGGCCTTGAAAGAAGGGGCAGGGCTGGGAGAGTCCCTGCTGAGCCGAGTATCTTGGGTGGGCGCCCGTCCGCCCCGCACCCCCCAGCGGGATACCTACCGTCCTAGGAACCAAGGAATGTGAGCCAGGAGCAGGATGGGCTTGGAATGAGGGTGACAAGTGGGAAGGAACCAGTCCGCCCTCCCGTGACCCTCCAGTTGAGGCCTACCCAGACAGGTCATAAGTCCTAAACCGGTGCCCAGCCTGACCTGATTCCTGCCAGACCAGACAAGAGAGGGGGGCTTGAGGTCTCTGCTTGAACTTGTAAATGCCGGGCCGGCGCCATCCCTGACTTAATCTGTTCCATACCCTTAACACGGAGGACCAAGAGCTCCACGTGAGAGTTGCTCCCTTCCTGGATATTCCTTTCTAGAATCCCGAGTCCACAAGGACTAGAGCTAAACTGGTCTTCATGGGTGTGTCTGTGTGTGAGGGTGAGTGAGTGAACACTGCCCACCCTCCGGGGCTGCGACCTCAAGGGAGACACGAGTAAGAAGTGGGAGCAGGACAGGTGGCCCATGCTTCCCAGTCGGGCAGCCCCGAAGTGGACAGAGATGGGCCACGTCCCGGAAGTGTTTCCTACTCCAACGGGAGAAACAAGAGGCAAATTTCCATCAGAAGAAAGGGAATGGACTTTGGGTCCAGTGGGAGCAGGAGCTGCTCTTTGTCCTGCTGTAACCCTGAGACCTACAAGGTACTTGGCACACAGTGTTACTTAGTAAATTCTTATGGGGGAGTTGCAGGAGCCTTTTTCTCCCTTCCCGGCTGCCAGTCAGGCCCCCTGACCTCTGCTCCCCAGCAACTGCTGAGAGGAGAGGGGCCGGGGGTTGAGAAGTGAGGGGAGGAGAGGAGATGCCCCAGACCGGGGCCTTAGTCAGAGGGACAGAAAAGGGATGGCGGGCTTAGGGGAAGCCCTGCAGCCTCTCCTTCCACGTCACTGCTGCTTTTCCGAAACCCAGCCTCCCACAGACACACACCGGCTGATACGTTCAGCCCTGGGATGTGATGTCCCCACTTGGTCCCCAACATGCTGCCGTGAACTCTGTTGTTCTGAGGCTCTTTGCGGCTTCACGACACCAACACAGAATCTCGACAAACTCTTCGCGGGCACGGAGGCTGCCTCGGGCTGTGTGCCAGTCTCGAGGGGCCACTCTGGAGACGGTTCACTCTCCCCAGACTATTGAGGTTTAGGAGGCAGCGGTGAATACTACTCATATTTTAGGTATAGATTTGGATCAAGGCAATGACCCACAAGCCAGTTTTCCAGTTTGTCTCAATATAAGATTGAGACAAACTGGAAAATTGGAAGTCCCATATCTACTCCCAGCTACCTGGAACAAAAGATCACATTGAAAATATAGAGTGTGGGGGCCCCTGGCTGGCTCAGTCGGTATAGTGTGCAACTCTGGATCTCAGGGTCGTGAGTTCAATCTTAGGGTCGTGAGTTCAAGCCCCACATTGTAGAGTTTACTTAAAAAAAAAAACAACAAACCTGAGTGTGAATTTCCACCATGTGTCACAAGGATGGAAAACTCAGGTTTCCCTGCTACAGAAAACTTCTCTATAGAACCACCATCCTGTCCTCCTCAGCCTACCTCCCCTCTGAACAGCCCTTGCTGAAGCTGGCTCCAGGAATGCAGGCCTGAGGTTGGGGTGAAAGGGACACCCGGGACCAGGCCATCAAGCCATCCCCCTAAGTCACCCTGGATATGTTTACGTGACAACAGATGAGGCTGGGATTATCCATTTGTGTGCTGAGGGAAGCAGCCCTCACCGGAAATTTAAAGTCACCTTCCCTGTTTCTTCTCAAACAGAAGGCTGGCCCAGAGTCCTCAGTAGGAAAATCCTCGGAGCTCTTTCCCTTGCGTGGACTGGGGAGGGGTTTGGAGAAAGTGTTCGGTCTAAAATAATAGCCGTGCATCTGATGAGAAGTTCTGGGCAAGTGTAGATCCGGCTGAATCACCATCCCGGCGCTTGTGTTTCTTAAAAATAAATCCCTTTGTGGAATTCTAAGTATAGCCAGGGGAGCACTTGGAAGATGTCTTTTCACGCACAGGCTTGCCCAGCTCTGGCCCTGAGATGAGCTGCTGGCCAGGAGGGAGCAGTATTTCTGGCTGGGCCCACAGGCAGGTGGCTGGCTGATAACCCACTTCTGCCCTTCGCCAGGCCGGGAGATTGCAGCCAGCATCGCTGGGAGAGAAAAGGGTCTCCTCTTTCAGACAGTTCACCGGGGTTCGGGGGGATTCTCGGTTGAACTCCTTTTCTGCCTTTTGTTCTTCCCTGGGTTCTGGATACCTGGGGGGCGGGGGGCAGGGTGGGCTACAGAGGAAGGGGACAATCTAGTCCTTTTCCTTTGGAAGCCCTCCAGCTCTCCGTGCTTGTCGACCCACTTCAGCTTTTCAAGTAGGGAGGTTCCCCGAGCTGCTTTCAGAGGTAAGATAAAGCCTCTCTGCACAGGAAAAAAAAATTTTTTTTCTTTTCTTCCTACTTCTTCGTTCTTAAAATGTCATCATGGTGACTTGAATTCCTGGCTTAGGATGTTGTTAAAAATACCCCATGATGAAGGTAACACAATGAAGCCCTATCCGCCGTTTACACGTTAATGAGAACTTGACCCAAGTTAACTGACAAGTACAGGCAATTCAACAGGAGGGATTCATAGCTGAACAGACTTGATCCCTGTTCTCAATTTGCTCAGACCCTGAGGCAGGCGTAAGGAGTAGGAGCCTGCAGGAGTCTTCAGCAGGTTGTACCAGAGAAAATGTCCCGGCCTATGGGGGCGAGGAGTGAGGGAAGAAAGTCAGATACTTCATGGGAGAAGTGGCATTTGGGTCGGACTGTGGAGGGATGACAAGACATGGGGTTGGGCATTCCATGGCATGGCGCAGAGGCTGGAGTGGTTGTGGGGTCATCCTTCGATGCTGGAGGGATGCTCTGTGTGGGGAGTGGGAGGATGGGGTCCGTTTGCTTCCTGGTTAAGGGCATGGGCTCTGGATTCTGGGGATGAGTTCTGGCTCCCCCACTTGCTAAACATGCAGTTTTGCTTTAAGCAAGTTCCCTTTCAGTGCCTCGATTTCTTCCTCTGTAAAATGGGTAGGAACCTTACAACCCCGTCAGGTTATGGGGAGACTCAGTTAATCCCTGTAAACCGCTCAGAGTGATGCCTGGTGCCTCGTAAGTGCCAGCTAAATGAAAGGTACTTATAATGGCGACTTCTCAGCATCTGGAAGATTCTGCCGGCGTGGGCAAGGGAAATGACTGGTGGAGGTGCTAAGGAAAGGTTTAGAAAAAAGGAGTCCAAAGAGCCCCCCCACCAAGTAAAAGTCCATCTGTTTTCAAGGGAGTCTGTAGCAGACCAAGGGTAAGGTAAGGGTGAAGTTTTAGGAACACACACACTTTGAAGAATGTGGTGAAAATTCCGTTTCCTCCGAGCTGATGGGCTCCAAAGTGAGGGGGTCAGGTGAGTGGGCAAAAATGGCTTCTGTGGAGGCCACATCCCAGGGCTGAGTGTCTAGGGTTTGTCCTCCTCTCCAGCCTCTGGACCCTGCAGCCTGTCCTGCCGCCGACCTCCCAGCCGGCGCTGTGGGTCCTGGGACTGAGGGAGAGGAAACAGGTCAGCGCGGATCTACTCCACCACCCAGGAAACCATGTTGCCCGTGTCTTCCTAGCGCTCTTCTCACAGAGGGAGGGCAGCACAGTTACTAGAGTTTCGGAGAAGGAGAGGTGTGACTCTGTTGAGAGAGGGGCCAGGTCGGGAAGGAAGGTGCAGGAACTGGGGTGAGCTCACGGGTGCGTGCTGCGGAGGACGCGGGAGTGGGGAGCCACCGTCGAGGAGTGGCTTACTCTTGACAGACAAGGGGAGGTGTGAAGAGCCGCCATGGCGTTGGTCCCACAGGGGGTGCAGGGCCCCGGGGGAAGACAGAATCTTATAAGTGAGTCTTCGGACTTCAAGAAGGGTGTGGCTACTTCTCCTAAGTGGAATCTAGAGAACTTCTAGGAACGTGTGCTCACTCCCCAGGCGAAACTTCCTCAGACCCACTCAACACCCACCATGACTGGCGTCGGAGTTGGCGTTGTGTTAGTGAGTTAACAGACGGACATGATCCCAGTCAGGATCAGGTTTGGTGGAGGGTAAGGTTGGGGGGGAGGCTAAGACTTAGCTGGGACTCACCAGGATGGGAAAGTGGCTCAAAAGAGACGGTACGGGGCGTCTTACTGCTCGGCCTCTTCAGTGTCCCACCTTGGGGGCCACGGTCCAACCACCACTTCCACAAGACAGAAAGAGAGCAGGAGAACCCAGGAAGGGCACATGCTCCTTGTCTTTGGAAGAGATGTCTGGTAACCTCCGTGTCAAACTCCGTGGTTACAATTTAGTCTGATGCCTGGCGGGCTTCAGAGAGGCTGGGAGACGTGGTTTGTGTTGATAGCTCTGGGCCCGGCTGAAAATCGGGGTTTTACTAAGGCAGAAGGGGAGAGTGGATGTGGAGGGCCAAGTAACAGACTGCCCCACAGAGATCATTGAAAACATCAGATAAAGGAAAAACCATTCACTACAAATATAATTTATGTTTGGATAAGGAGTATAAATATGCTTATGTAGTTCTACCACCAGGAAAGGTAGTGTGGAAATTATATATTTTTTCTTTTTTTTTTTTGTTTTAAGATTTATTTATTTGACAGAGAGAGATCACGAGTAGGCAGAGAGGCAGAGAGAGAGGAGGAAGCAGGCTTCCTGCCAAGCAGAGAGCCCGATGTGGGTCTTGATCCCAGGACCCTGAGATCGACCTGAGCCAAAGGCAGAGGATTTACCCACTGAGCTACCCAGGCACCCTGGAAGTTTTATTTTAATTGCTCTAGGAAATGACCTCCCTGTTTAATCCTTTTGTAAAGTGAGGAATGGGGATACTTCAAACTTATCCTTCACCAAGTGAATTTTTTTTGATTGCTGAATTTTCTAAATGTGTGGCCCATGGAGGAGGGGAAAAGTAGATTTGCCTTTCTAAGCACATTTGCCCTAGGGTGATGCTAACTTATGGGGGGTCTCCCTGCAGAAGAAAGTCCCATATTAGCTGTTTGAAAAGATGACTCACCTCACGCAAGGAAACAAGACAGAGACTCTATCTTAGGCTTTTTGAAAAAATGAACTAGAGGGGCCCCTGGGTGGCCGATTTGGTTAAGCGTCTGCCTTTGGCTTAGGTCATGATCCTGGGGTCCTGGGATTGAGCCCTGCATTGGGCTCCCTGCTTAGTGGGAGCCTGCTGCTCCCCCTGCTTGTGCTCTCTCTGTCAAATAAATAAATTTTAAAAATAATAATTCAAAAAGAAGAAAAAAATGAACTAGATAAAATGGACTCTTAACCAGACTTGCCCCCAAGAGCCCTAGTTCTCTCCACATTGGTGGGCTGAGGGCAAGGGCAGAGATATAAATTTAAGTTTGAACCCTTAGGCTGAAGCATGCTCCCTTTAGCTGCCAGTTCAAAAATGGTCCTCACAGTGGCCCCCAGGGTCCACTCTGCCAGTGGCTCTTTTGATAGAGAATGGGTGATCTCTAGGGCATGTATGGCTGGAGGACACCACCGGCCCAAAGGTCAGAAATCTTGAGCTCTCTGGTACAGTGAGCAGGGGTTTTCATGCAAGGAAGTCCTGGGACTTCTATCCTCTGCCAGGCATATTTGTCAGCATCATCTGGGCACCCTCGGACCATGAGCAGAGACAGAAAGAAACGAGATTCCTGACCAGTAAAGCAGGGCACGTGGTCACTGAGAAATCCGCTTCATGCAACACAAAGATGGGTTCACAAGTTCCTTAGCAATGCCAAGGAACAAGTTAGGGAAGGTTTCTCGGCCACTTTGAATCATCAGGTTCAGAGGGGATAGGGAGGGAGTGGTGAAGAGGAAGGGAGGGAGAGGAGATGAAGGTGGGCAGAGAGACAGAGACAGAATGAGAATATGTAGGGCTGTAGAACTTGTTCCCAAAATTTGAGCCTTGTGTCCTTAAGTGGCCCCCTCGATATTAGCTAGCTATTGATTTCTGGCTCTGTTAACACCAAATGAGTTGGAGCCCCTTCCTGCCAGGGGAAAACTATTTGCTATGAGGAAACCCTTCAGAGGATAAACCAAGAAATCCTTATTTTTTCATTTTGGTCTCTTTTCTTCAATTAAGGTTCACGCGTAGCCTAAAAGTATCTTCAGTCTTCTGATAAAAATGGCTGAACAAGCAACTTTTGAGTTCGAACTCTCTAGCCATGCTGAACCTGCTTAATTTGGTTTATAAGCTCAGTTCTCTCTTATCAAAGAAGATAGGAGGCTAAGAAGTGGAAAAACTGTGAGCGAAGTTGGGAGAAGGCGTAGGCATACTTTTGTATCGGGAAATCATTGAGGAAATGTCTTCAATGAAGACAGGTGATATGCTTACTGATTTTCTTTTTCCAGCCTGAAGTACTTTCTGACATGATCTCACATAAATGCTTATTCGTACTTTGGAAAATGTATTGAGGGAGAACAGAGGATTTGCCATGGAATGATTTCCCACCTTGACATGCTTTTTCAGATGAGTTGTAAGGGATTTGCCCCGATTTTATGCACTGAGGCCTGGAAGAGTCATCCTCTGTCAGAGACAGCCGAGAACCTCTCCCTGTGAACCTGGCACCTGAGAGGTCTTGTAGTTACTGGGCTTCCCCCAGGGGCGTGAGCACCAGGAAGCCAAGGTTTCAAGGAGAGCCTGGCTGAGGTTTTTAGTTCTACTGGACTACATGTGATTTGTTTTTAGATCCTTGCAAGGTTCACAGATACCTGGGTTTCAGAAGCTAGAGTGTGACCGAAGACAGGCTTTGAGCTGGACAGACTCATCTGGCAACCTGTCAGGTTTTTTTCAGCTCTGCCTTGAAAAGCCTGTGAAAATGTTCTCTACATCCCATCAGAGCGGACTTGAGAACACGAGGTCAAGCTGGGAACCAAGCCTGGGGAGGGGGTGGGGCACGGCCGGGCGGGTTGGGGGCAAGCACCTGAAGGGTCGGGAGAACAAAGTCGATTTCTCCAAATCAAGTACTAAGTGACCTTTCTCTACCTCCCCCCCTGCCTTTGACCCTTAGGCCCGCACTGCCTGAGAAGGTGGCTGACCTCAGCACGCTGAATGAGGTGGGCTACCAAATCCGAATTTAGGCAAGCCATATGAGCCAGCAAGAGGGCTTCCGTGGTGCTTCTCTCTGCACTTTACCCCAGCATCTTCAGGAGGAACTGCAACTATTTATTGAGAACCTGTGGATTTTATTTTTAAGGATTCACTTGGACATGGAATCGGAGTGGGTGGTAACAATTAACGTTGAAAGTCACCAAGGGGCCACCATGAAAAGGCTGAAGAAACCCCACTGGGGTTGGACTGTCCCCCTCACTACAGATAGAAAAGGGTCATATGTAACTGTAGTTTTCTATCTTCCCATTGACCTACTTTTATTTACTTGCTTTTGGACATGATGCCTCCTCACCAGTAGTAAATGTTCCTGAAACCCCCTTTCCCACTTTTGATATAGTAAGGTAACTCAGCCAGTATTAATGTCTTTTTTCAGCAATAACAGAGGCAAAAATTGGTGGGATTTTTTTTAAGCAGTCAATATTACCTCAGCATCTTGACATCAGATATGCAAACTTAATGGTGTTTTGTTTTTTTTATATTCTATTTGTATTATTTCCCCAGTACTTCCAATGGGGATCTCCAGAGAGTTTGGAATTTTT
>RCUC01115436.1:0-11861 GCA_003697995.1 Taxidea taxus jeffersonii
GGCCCCACCCAGAGCTGGCAGAATGACCGAGGTGTCTCATGTTATTTGGGAGATACCCAAGTGGCTGGGCCAGTGTGTCACAGCCCTCGCTGCCCAGAAGGAGCCAAGAAGTCTGGGGCTGACTGAGGCTTCTAGAGTGGTGACTTGTTTCTGTGGGTGAGGGGATGGGGCTCCCACCCAGCAGCATTCAACAGGCTTCATTGGCATTTTCAAGGCACAGCACTGCCTATAAGTCCTTGTCTCATCTTTCAGTTACCTGGCACCAGTCCAGTGGGATGTTGACAAAGGGAAGAGAGTGAGGGGAGGGCAACTAAAAACATGGTGCCATGATACAAAGAGGAAAAACAAGAGCACAGACTTGAGGGAAGGATTAATCCCCACCATCGGCAGCAGCATGTCTCGGTCACCACCGTGTCAGGGTCACTCTGCACACTACTCACTTTTCACTTCAAGATGCTGTCTTTGGCAGTTCCCCTGGGCAAAGGTGAGAAGGTATGGAAGGAACAAAACTAGATACATCCAAAGCAACCAGGAGTTTCCTAGTAGTATCTGAGAAGTGGTCATAAATCAAGCAAACCACTAGGGGGCGATCCAAGAATGAGCAAATGTTATGCCCAGTTGGCAGAGAAAGTTCTCTTGGGGAGAGAGGCCGTTTTTAGTGTATTTTTCAGAAGCTTGAAGAAATCTGAGGTTACTAGCCTGAATGTATAGAGCAAGATGACATTTAAAACTGCCACTTTGGATGGTGGATTATCGTGACAGAAAGGAAAGGTCTTCCGAAATGGTCAGGAACGTGTATTAAGTAAAGAGTTTTTTAGAATTACGTTATCCTGACAAGTGACAGATTAGAATTAAAATTTTAAGATTCCTTCACCAAGACACCTGAGAACCTCCCAAGTGTCGGCCATTTTAAATAGATTTTTTAAAAGGTTTTATTTGACAGAGAGAGAGAGAGAGCGAGAGCGTGCGAGCACAAGTAGGGGGAGGAGAAGGCAGAGGGAGAGGGAGAAGGCAGAGGGGAGGAGAAGGCAGAGGGAGAGGGACTCCCTGCTGAGCAAGGAGCCGGAGGTGGGGGTCCATCCCAGGACCCCAGAGTCAGGACCTGAGCTGAAGGCAGATGCTCAACCAACTGGGCCATCTAGGTATCCCAAAATTTTAATTATAAATATATATAGGATGTGATAAGAGTATAAAAGATATCTGAGAATACTCCATTGAATAGATGAAGTGAATAGAATCATACATGATTTGTATTATACGTGAACTGATGTTCCAAGTTCTTAGATGTGTAATGTGGCTTTGCAAATATGTGCACATTTTTTTTTCTAGTGCATCTTCTTTCTAAGTGACTCTGTATATGCTAACCAGTTGCTCTCAGGGATTAAATAAAAGCTTCATCAAGCCTCAAACATCTCTTGCTCTGTGCTACATTGCTGGATGCCCCGTCCCCCAACAAGGAAGCATGGTTAGCTGCTAAATTCTCAGTAGTTCCACGGCCCCTTGCTGTAAGTAGAAAAAGAGCATCAACTCTGGGGGCAGACTGGTAAGATATGATTCCCAATTTTAACTGTGTATGTTTGTCAAGTGACTTAACTTCTATATGCTTCCACCATCTCCCCTTCTCTGAAGCAGAGAAAAAATCAATGTCAACTTCATAGGTTTGTTGGAGTGAAGTAAATCGAATGGATGTGTATAAAGCACTTTGGAAAGTATCTGGCATACAGTAGGTAGTCGATAAATGTTTATTGATTCCATGAATTAATGACTTAATACTTGCCTTCACTCAGTATAAATTCATTATAATCAAATCGGTGAGGAAATTGCAGGATCCTTGGATGTGTGTGCACTGGCTGTAAAGAGTCAATGGACCCGTGGCAGACAGCAGAGTTGAACAGTGAGACCCTCTACAAAAAGGAACTCTAACTGGTGTTCAGGTCTACCAGGCAAGCCTCTTTGTCTCACCTCTAGAACATGGCCACAATCCATGAGCCAGAATACTGGCACTTCAACAGAAGTTTAGAGTTTTGTCTCAAAAATGCCTATTAGCCACTTAGAAAAGTTTTATAGTTCTATCTGTAGTCACAGAAGTTTCTTGCTTTGTTTTTCATCTTTTGAGTTGTAATCATCTGAAGAGCTTTAAAAACCTAAATCACTAACTTGATTCTCCAGACAGATCGGTAACATTTCAAAAGAAAAGTTTGTCTTAAACAGCATCTAAAAGAAACACTATATAAAGGGGTTACGGAGCTCCAGAGTCAAGAAAAACATGATCCAAGGGACCCTATCAATGAAATAGAAAATGTCAAGGGGAAAAGCAGCTCACAGGAAGAAGATAATTTTAAAAAATCAAATCAAAGGCCCTTTCTTACTCCAAAAAGCTAAACTTTCAAGGAAAATGGGCTATTTGAAAAAATATGGACTGAAAAGAAAACTGATCACAAATGTTAATATCCATATTCATAGACTCAAATGTGATCATTGTATGTTTCATTCTCTCACATGGTGGGTGTTATAAATAATTGGATATTCAAGTCAAATATTTTCCAGATAAATCTCCATAATGTTTTACCATGTTTAAGATTGTAGATGTATGAAAATGCAGAGAATATGGTTATTAAACAGCATGAAGAAGTTAATGAGGACTAAGAAGCAGATCAATAAAAATGTAATAAAGGAATTGAATGAATTCTTGTGGATATTATGATACAGTCAACCAACAAACACATTTTTCCCTTGAGGCTAGGAAAAAGGGGCTGCATTTCCATGGGATCTTCTGGCTCTGTGTTTGGCCTGTCTGCTAAATGTCCTGGAGTGGTTAAACGTGTCACTTTTAAAGGACAATGTCCTTATGTCTAAGAATGGCTTATCCGTGGAGGATATTAGTCATACTTGAGCTATATTGGTTTACCAAACATGGCATTTTCTACATCAGGAAACTGGATGGAAAGCAAATATTAGTCCCAGGAAAGAAATGCACTAACCAGGCAGGACAACCTAACTCAAAGATCTATTAAAATGGGAGGAGAACATTCAATTAATTCAATTTACAAGGCAGCAATTCCGTTTCACTGACACTAAGATAGTCTTAGAGAGAGGGTAGTTATTGAGCTTACCACTGGGGAGGCAGAGCAAGAGCCAAATTACAGTGACCTCTAAAGAAGACAACACATGAACATCTTGAGCACAGGGGTGCGTCTCCAAGGTGAGCCCAGAGTAGCGCCAAGAAGGGCTTATTCTGGAATGAATAACTGCAATAATTGAAGAAGTGGGGGAAGGACTCCCCAGGGAGAGGAAGAGAGCTTAGGCAATAGGAGAGGCTTGAAAGCACAGATGCATTTGGTGCCAATTGCTGGACAGTGGGTTGCAGGACTGGGGAGCAATGGAGGCTAAACCTGACCACCATCTTGGATCAGGGGGTCCATCTGAGGCTAAGAAAACTAGGCATTAGCCTCTAGTGGCTAGAGGCTAGTCCACAGGACACAGAGTAAGGGACCTGATCAGGTCTTCCCTTGAGAACATGCCTTGGGCAGCTGTGGGTGAGTTCAAGATTGAGTTCAGAGTCGGCTCTAATGATATAAAGAAGAGAGGGCAGGGGCCAGAATTGGGGTCATGGCAGAGGATCTGGAGAGGATGGGGTAGCACAGACATCTAAGGGACATATGGCCTGACTACTTAGGAGATATGGGAAGAGCAGATGTGGGAAGGGCAGAAGTCTCTGGACCACAGACTAAGTTATAAAAGACATCCACTCATTTTCTCACCATCCTCTCATATTCCCTGTGGAGGACCAGGGGCCAAGGGAAGATACAGGAAAGATCATGGTTCGGCCCCTGCTTTTATAAGATTTAAAGGTTTTGTAGGAGAAACAAACACATAAATAATAGCAATGTAATACAGGCTAGAAGACCCACCTACAAGCCATCACCCAAGTTTTATTCTGGAATAAATGTGGACACAAGGAATATCTACATCCATGTCATCCCAAATCAGGGCATTACAGGTCATATAAAACATGATGTGTGGAGACCCGTGTGCCAGGCACTGGTCCAAGTGTGGGCTAAGTCAGACACAAAGCCTTGCCTTCACGAAACTACAATCTAGGGACAGAGAAGGACAAAGAAGAGAAACCAACACAGTAGAGTGTGTGAGATAGCCGCTGGTGCTCAGTGGAGACAACGAGGCAGGGAAGGGAAGTAAGGGTGACTGAGCCAGGAGCTGGGGAGGGCAGGGCTTTTAGAGAAGATGGCCAGGGAAGGGACAGCTCTGCAGGGAGCCACGCCGTGCCCTCTGCTGTGGTTCCAGGCCCCGCCACTTGCTTGGTTTATTTCATTTTCTGAGCTCTCCTCTTTCTCTCCAGTGCGAACAGCTCAGTCTTGCTTTACTGGATTGGAACTCAACACTTCCCAAAACTGTCCTGTCTATGGAAGAGTGTGCCTTCGTCCTTTTTTTTTTTTTTTTTTTTTTGGTCTGTCATCTCCACTCAGCATGGGACTCGAACTCACAAATCCAAGATCAAGAGTCACGTGCTCTACCAGACTGAGGCAGCCAGGGGCCCTGGACTGAGTCCTTTTAAAGTCTGAAGGCAACGAGCAGCGATAAATCAAGACTAAGGGACACTTGGTATTTTTACGCACTTGATACACACACACACACACACACACACACACACACACACACACACACAAATACCACACTGAAGAGTCATCTTGCACTTTCCGCCCTCAGAAAATATGAGGCTGGGCAGGAGGGGACGGCGCCCCCGGGCCTTCCTAAGCCCACGTTTTCCTGGCCCTTCCAAGCGCAGATTCCCCCAGGGAGGGTGTGGCCCTGATCCTCTCACCTCCTTGGCGCAGAGCTGTCATCCCAAGGCTCCTCAGGAGGGTTCCGTCCATCAGTCATGCCAGGCACTGACCAAGCATAGCCGGGGCTCCGGCAGCGGGGAGCCCAGAGATGCATAAGGCCACGTTCTGTGTGGAGGACCATGTGGCCCCTCCCAGGTCTGCTGCCCACAGCCCACTGCCTTGCCCACTGCAGCCAGAGGGACATTCCCTCGGCCCTCCCTCTTCACTCACTCCACTTTAGACTTTTTTCCCTTGGCTTCTGTGAGACCACATTTTCATGGTTTTCCTCTGACCTCATGGGCTGCTTCTTCCCAGCCCCTGGGCTGCCTCTTCCTCATTCTCCTCCTTGTCCTCGTCCTCCATGAATCCGACCTCTAAACACTGGTGGACCAGGACTCTGCCCTCAGTCCTCTTCTCAAGCCTCATGCTCCCATTCTCGCCCCTGGTGATGTTATCTGGTCCTGCGGTTTTAAATCTCACATGCTGATTCAGGTCCTTCCAGCGAATTTCACAAGCGGAGAGCCTTACTGAGCAACTGGAGTGCTTACCTGACATCTCCACTTTCCTTTTTACAGATTTATTTATCTGAGGGAGAGAACACTGTGTGTGGGAGCAGCAGAGGGAGAAGGAGAGAAGCAGACTCCCCACTGAGCGCGGAGTCCCAACTCGGGGCTTGATCCCACAGCCCTGAGACCATGACTGGAGCCAAAATCAAGAGTGGTACTTAACTGACGGAGCTACCTCAGGCGCCCCTCCGCGTGGGTGTCTATTTTTTGAATCTAACATGACCAACACAAAAATTCTTGATTTTCGATCCCCGGATCCCAAACCTAGTCCCTTCCTTCCCCAGTTCTTGCCATCTCAGCAGATGGTACCTGGACTCTATCTAGAGGCTCAGGCCCCAAACCAAAGTGTCATTCTTTTTTTTTTTCTCACTGAGGTATAATTAATATTACACACACACACTATAAAATAACATTACTTTCAGGTGTACAACATAATAATTGTATATTTGTATTTGTTGTGATATGATCACCACAAATTTAGTTAAAAATCACCATACACAGTGATAACAAATTTTTTTTTTTCTGTGATGAGAACTTTTAAGATCTACTCTCGCAGCAACTTTCAAATATGCAATGCGGTATTTTTTATCATAGTCACCGTGCTGTAATTACGTCCTCATGATTTACTTATTTTATAGCTGGCAGTTTGTACCTTTAATCCCCTTCACTCATTTCACCTCTTGAACAAGCCAAATTTGATTCTGCTAGGGGCCCTCACACTCAGCTCCCTCAGCCTGGACCATTCCCTCCCCGCCATCTTCAATAAGCAGCTTATGTATAACAAGCCTGGGCTTGGGGTATTTTGTTGATTCACCACTGGAGGGGGCTGTCCGGCAGGTAATTGTGTACCAACCTCAGGAGGCAGAAGGTTACATTACTACAGGTATGTGCTAAGGAGGATGGAAGAGCTGTTGTTACCTGAGAAGCAGCAATCACTGAGAGGACACAGATGTTTGCCCTTTCCCTCTTTCTCTGCTCCACTCCAGCCCACTGGAGGAGCTGGACCTGAAGAGAGAGGATCTTTGAATCAGTTGGAGGGTTTTAAGTCTTAAATTAAACTGCATTGAGATTTATTCACCAAAAGGAACCAGACAACTATGGAATCAGTCTGCCCAACTCCAAGGCCATCATGTTCCCACACCAGTCTGCTGTCCCAGCTCTTAGCCTTATTTATTCTGTTCCTGGAAGCTGGTTTCTTTCTTCCTCTGGGCCAACAGCAGACTATAAACAGATACGTTATCTGCTAGAAATGGTCCATGTTTACCACCTATCTGCTCTAAATGCCAGCCCATCAAAAAAATTTTTAATACCCTTCCTCCATTGGAAGCCCTCTAAATGCTGCTCCAGGCAAAGGCGGCATGCAGGAGGAACCACCATGACAGCCCAGATGTGAGACAGGCAGGAAGCTGCAGCCCTACCATTGCTCCGAGGTTACCAGGCATGGCTGTCGGTCTGCATTCCTTCTAGACAGCGCTTTGAAGAGCTTACCAGTTAGAGTGGAGCAGGCGTGCTGGATTTCCTGGGACACACCTGGTATATGCCTGCTGTCCCTAAATTCATTATTCACAGACTTCCCATTCAGACTCAAAAAAACTCCATTCTAGATGAAAAAATAAGTGGATGTTCTACCAAACAGCCATAGAAATAGACTGGCAGTGGCAACCTCGAGGCATCCTTGAGTTGGTTCATAACAAGGACTAAGAGGGCCAGGTATGAAAAGAACTCAGACAAACCAAGGAGAGCCAGGCCTGGGCAGAGCTTATCTACTAGTCTCCCTGGTCCAGGATAGTGACCAGCCCCTTGAAAGGAAGTGCCAAAGACTGCTGTCAGAACTCCCCGGGTGGCTCTCTACCCTTCAGCAGCATGTGTCGTCCTTGACAAGCTCTGGACCAGACTCAGGTAAGTGTTAGAGAGAGATCGATATCTTAAATACTGACCTGGTGTGCCCGGAGACTTGCCCTGGTACTGAACAGGGACACGGGGTCACACAAAGAGAAGACCATGATCTTGAGGTTCCAACTTGCTTTCCAGTCATTTTAAATCCACTTTCAGTCCAAAAGACATAATGAAAAAGAAAATACACCTACAACTCCACTACTGGCTGGCTCATATTTCTTTTCCTTTTTAGCCCTATTTTTTCATTTTTGGGGACTAGATCCTTTCTAAAATTCAAAATTCTGAATAAAGTCTATGGGGACAAAATGTCCTGGATTCTGCCACAACTTTCTGACTCACAGTGACAAATAATTTGCAAGTTTCTTCTATCCTGTTTTACCCCAGGAACCTCTCCCAATCTGGATCCTGTGTTCCCGCCACACCCCAAAGGCACCAATGCCTGATGCCACTAGGGGCTTGTCATACTTTCTGCACAATTGCCTTGACCAGGGCTGCTACAGAGATCCCCACAATGTACTTGTTAGAACATTAAATTGCTCATAGGCATTACATGATAAAACAAGGGTCCAGTGATCAAAGGTCTTTATTGAAGTGCAGATTTTAAAACATTACCATGATTCTTTACTACAGGACTTCTTAGAGATTTCAAAGTGCAAACAGGCAAGTGAATCCTTGCTAAGGAAAGGGATTACCGGGAGACAGCTCCCCCCCTCCTCAACGGTGGTGCCCTTTCTGTTCTTTGGAGATTGTCTGGAGGGATGAGTGTTTAGGCACATACTTTAGGAATGTCGTTCTACTGGCCTTACTATAAATACATCCCTACCATGTATAACCAATACATGTAAAACACTAATTATATTAATTTCATGAGTCCGTTCTTTTTTTATTTCCAATTCCACAACAATCTGATGCCATGCTTCCTTTTATTACCACTAAAGAGATGGACACGTTGAGTTATTTTACCATCTATGAGTTCTATCGTACATAGCATGTGGGTATTTTTCTTGAGTAAATGACACCTATTTGTGAATAAACATTGATATTACTTTGACTTTGTGCCATTGCCTACCTTTGCGGAAGAAGTTTCAACTTTGCAAAATATCAAAATCAGGAAATCAGGCGCTTCACAAAAGGAGCATCTTTTTTTTTTTTAATCAGTCTTGTCTAGGTGTTCAGTGAACTTCTTTTCACATCAAGCAAGAGCAAAAGCAAAACCCCCCAAATACCAAACATGGGGATGCAGACCTCTCTTCTTCCTCACGCTAGGTTCCTGCTAGATTTCAAAGCAAACTGTACTGGAACTCAGAAGAATCCTGGCGGCCTTACCTCTTTGTTATGCATGATATTTCTTATGTGATTTGAAGAAAGCACTGTGGCTGCCCATTTCTTGAACATCTTATCAGGATTATTCTTCTGAAAAGCTCAAGAAACCCAAGCCAAAAGCCACCAGAGAAAGTTTAAGCTTCAGTGCCATATCTGAATGTCCTTGCACAGAGTTACAATTCAGGCTGATTATTACCTAAGGTACAAGCCCAGCAGACATCTGTCCTGCAATCCCTTTGCTCTTCTGCTCCCGCCTCCCCCCACCCCAGACATTTAGGAGGCACAAAATGAGGACATAAAATAAGTCACATTCTTTTCTTTATAAACTGTGATTATCCTATGGGTAAAACATTCATAAAGACATCTATCTGCTGGAGTGGGAATTCTGTTCCACTTTGTATTCTCCTGACTTCCATCTTTACTACTGGTGTTTGATTGTACGTGCTTGTAGCCTCAAATACCCCGGTAAAAGAGGGCCTTTAAAGCCAGTGGGGGGGCCAGGAGGGAAGGAAATGTCTTCTTGGTTTTTCTTAAAGCACCGTCCAAATATTTTTACTATAGTAAGTGAAGTCAAAGAGAGAAGTTTCCGAATCACTCAAGTCCATCACTCCCTGAAAGCACAATGAAAACTCTGAACAATTCTGATTCAGCTGTAGGCCCATGCCAGGCTCCAGACAAGGGCTCACTCCAGTGTGACATCTGCGGAGCTATGTGTCCATTGTTCTCTGGAATTTATTCATTTGCAATCACTCCATCCAAATAATAAAACATGAGATGTGCTATACTCCAGGGGTAAAATGAAATGATTGTTTTTAGTGGGACCACAACCATTCTCTGGGAAGCGATGCACAGCTTTTTCTAATTGGGTCCTGATTGTCTTCTGGAAAAGAGCGAGTTCAAGGAACGTGAGTAAAATCCTGTGAAGTGGAAGGCTGGGCATAAAAGGTCTTGCCCTCACTGGTGCGTCATACAGGGCCATAGGTTGGGTCTTCTCCAGAAAGACAGCAACAGTCTTTGGGAGGAAAACTATTTCAAAACTGCAAGCAACTTGGGATACTGACTTACTGTAAGACACAGTTTAAAAGGTGTACCAATATAGTCAACGAATTCTTTTACTTATCAAGGACTCCTGTGCAAACGCGTCCAAATCCAAAATATTATACCCGCCTGTCTACGAAGTATTGTGAAGTTTCCTAGGAGTTGTATGGGGAACACTGCCCTCTGGAAATGTTAATGACTAGGCATTAAAAACAACAACAACAACAAAAAACCCCAAGATGAATCTCAGGAGAAAATACACATATATATACACATAAGAATTTAAGAATCTGTTATCTCCCGTATGCCACATATTTAATATAAACCTTTGAAACAAGTTCAGATGAAAAAAACTCAAAGTTCTCCAAAAGTGAAAGATTAACTTACTTGCTAAATATTCCCTATTGTCCCAAACATCAGTGTGGTGTTTTTTTTTTTTTATTTCTATGCAAAAGTATGCCTTTAAACTCCTTAAATGATACAGGATACACAAACCAGTTTTCAAATCATAAAGCCAGGCATCTTGTAACTTTAAAAAGTTAGGTAAAAGGTATCATGACACATCACACACGCAGGCGCACGTGAGCGCGTGCACACACACACACACACACACACCAATGACAACATTTGGCCTCTCCTAAAATAAGTACGTGAAAACCATCAAGTGTGGCCAGGAAGGAACACTGCGTCACCCTTCCCTGCAATCCAGGTAGTTTCCTTTAATCCAATAGCAGATCTGGGCATATTTGAGAGGGGTGATTCTAACGGCCACATTGAAGTCCTGCGGAGAACCGTTCATGTCTACCCACTGGTGCCCTGAAAAGATGCCAATAATTTTCCTCTCCCACTTCTGCTGCTGCCTCTTCCACATCCTCACGTAGACCCCGGAGCCGCTGGCCCCAGGCTGGGCGTCGCACTGCTGGTAGAGCAGGTCATAGGTCTCGTCTTTGACATCACAGAAGCGGTACACCAAGTTGCCGGGTCGATCATTGTCATACCCAGAGAAGTGGATCCTGCCCCCCGGCAGCTGCTTGGCAGGAGGGCTCACTCCAATCTTCATGAACTTTCTCTTGTGGGGTTTTTTGAGTTCTAGGAGGGCATAGTCATAATCCATGCCAATGTCATTGGCATTGCCTTTGATCCAACCCTTAGGCACGTGGGTGCGCTTCACCCGGATCCACTGAAACTTCATCTTCTCTGGCCCCGCAGAGCTTGAGCTGTTGGCCCCACGACCACCATCTTTAAATTTGGGCTTCAGGAAGCCCACTCGAAGTTTCTGGGTTCCCTTCACATAGGTTTTCCCGTCATGGATACAATGGGCAGCCGTGAGGACGTGCTTCTCTGCCACCAGGGTGCCCGTGCAGCCCGTAGATAACTTCACTGATGTGGAGAAGGGGTAGTTGAGCAAGAAGTCCTTCCCAAAGATGCTGAATCTGCTGTCATAGCCATAAATCTGCCGCTTCCTCCGAGACCTTCCTGAAGACTCTTGGCCCCTGCCATTGCTGAGGACATAAATGCCCACCTGCGTCTCTGTGCGGCTGCCATTGGCATAGAGCGTTTCATAAGACAGGTACTGCTTGGCCTCTTCGTAAGTGGGCAGCGGAGTTCCCTTATGACACTGGGGCCCGCACGAGGAGGACACATCCAATCTGGCTTCAGCCCCAAAGTCCGGCTTGCCCAGGTTGAGGGTGGACTGAGGCAAGACCACGGGGAGGCGGTAAGCAGGCCAAGTGGGTTTCCAGTGGGTGCCATAGGGGCTCACCTGCCCAACAGCACAGAGCAGGAGGAGGAAAAGGAAGAGGAGCCCTGGGATCCCGGCCATGCTGAGCACCACTCTGTAGGAACAAAGATAAGCAGGTCAGGAGGGCAAGGGGCTGAGCAGCGGCTGGCTGAGGAAACCGCCCGGCAGCATGCCTGTCATTGTTTCCAAGTCTGTGAACCCTCCTCAGGAATAAGGGTGTGGAGAGGAATCCCAAGATAATGGTCTCACTTACAATCCAAGGTTGAACCTGGGAACTTTCCTGTGCTCAAAATGAAATGGGGTGTTCATTCCCTTCTATGTTTCAGATGCCCCTAATGATGGCCCAGCTCGAGGTGGTGATCAAATGGTCATTCTTCCCCAGAGGAGCTGCTCCAGGAGCCCCGGGTTCTGTGTGATTTCTGGCCTTCTTTGTGCTCGGTTCTAAACTTTTATTCT
>RCUC01115437.1:0-17072 GCA_003697995.1 Taxidea taxus jeffersonii
TGAGCTCCCGCCTCGACCCCATTTCCCAGATGAAGAACCTGAGGTTCGGGGGGGCATGTGGCTTTGTCAGGGTGAGGAGGGATGTGACACGGGCAGAAGGCCAAGGCCACCATCTCCTGACTCATGACTTCATCATTATGCTGTGTATTTCTTCAGGGCGGCCATGGTTCAAATAGCGCACCATGGGATCCCGTCCAGCGCACCATGGGTTCCCGTCCAGCGCACCATGGGATCCCGTCCAGCGCACACTACCGTGGCCCTCGTTCTATCCCCCCCCAGCATTTCCAGGAACTAACACGCTTATCAGGACACCAGCACTCGGCACACCAGCTCTCGGCCTGGAACCTGACAAAATGGAATCTTTTTCCCCATAAGGAAGAGTAGGGTGCGTCTCACCTGATCTTCAGATACGCTGCCACTCCAAACACCAACAACACCACAGCAATGACTGTCACCGTAATGGCGGCAATGCTGCCTGTGGAGGAGGAAAGGCACAGGGAGAAGATGAAGGAAGGGCATTCACTGCCCATCAGCCTGCACACAAGTCAGAGCTAGAATGAAACCAGGCTCTTAATTCTGTTACCAATACTCTTCTCAGCCTCTAAGCGTTTGGGTAAATGGCCAAAATTATTAAGACCTCTGGATCCTCTTTCTACCACTCGTGAGATCTTGAGAGGCTTAGGATGTTTTATTCAAGGGTCACTGCAAAGTAATATGGCTGGTTTTTAAATAAACCAGAACCGCACAGCTGTGGCAGTAGCGTCCACTTCTAAAGGACCATCCTGGTAGGAGATGCACTCATTTTAATGATGCCATCAGATCAAAGCTTTTCTTTTTTAAAACACCTTTTTGGGGGTGTGTGTTGAGTTTCCACCCTTGAGAGGTGAGTTTGATTTAGCGGAGAATAAAGTCAAGCTTGCTGTACAACCAAGGGCTGCTCGGAGAGGTAACACTATTTTCTGTGTATGGAAATAACCAGGTGTAATTATAAAGTAACATGAATGTTGTATTGTGCCATCTGAAATCTGGCTCCAAAGGCAACTATTAACGGGCAGTTGAAAACCCTTCGAGCACGTAGCCTTGTAAGAATAACCAAACGGATTCCAAGGATTACCACTTAGAAGCACAACACTCTTTTTTGTGTGAGTTTTGGACTAATAATGTATATACTTCAGCTGTATTTCACCTGAGAAATGCGAAGAATCAACTGGGCTCTTGTCCCCTAATAGTGGGAGTGACCTTCTCGGCACTAAGGCTGGTGTCGGGGACTCCATGTGCTCTCCCAGGCTACTGGGAAACTGTGTTACTACTTCAACGAACAGACGGGACTCAGCTACACTGGGAAGAACATCAGAGGTCTGGAGTCTGGATATGCAGACCCACGTGTAGCTCCGTCATTAGCTGCGTGTGTGGTGTGGGTTTCTTACATAACACTGACTTTCACGCCAATCACCCGTGGCAACCAGGGAGGAAGAGCTGCTCCCCCCACCCCCATGACTTTAGGGATTTTAGGAGGGATTAAATGAGGTGCCATGCACACCAAGTGAAAGTCTTATCCAAAATATACCGTCCTGGACCAGTGCCCACCTGTCGTGCACTGGATCTCAAGGGTGATGGATCTCCCCCACATTTTTGGAGATTTATAGGTTATCTGGAGATTTGTAGGTTATTTGTCATTTCTCCTTTTCTTTCTTTCCCTCTCTTAGGAACCGCTTTTGTATATTGTTCTTCTTGTTAGTGCTTCCACCAAGGGAATTAGAGCAGTGCTAAGAAGCAAATCAGTCTAGTTATTAACTCTGTAGTAACTCCGCAAAACTTCTGAGTGAAAGAAGGCTCTCTCTGCTGGCGAGAATGTCTAAAAGAGAGCCAAAGAGGTCCACTGCTAAGTACCACTGAGCCCAAGACTAGAGCCTGATGTGTCCACATGGACTGACCACATTCCACCATTTCAGAACTTCCACACACGTGGACGCTCACGTGTCCACCTCCTGGCACCCAGAGCCCTTCAGAGCCAGATTCATACAATTATCAGGTTAATTGTCTTCCCCTTTATATCACGGTAAAGACAGAATTATGGCACGGAATGCTCAGATGTGCAGATCTGATCACATAAGGAAAGTTCAAGGTCAGATCCCCTCATGGAAAACATTCACCCCTGCTTAGAAAGGCCGCACTTGGCTTCACGGCCTCCAGCTGTACTGAAATGAGAACAGTTCAGTTCACTGAAGCCTCTTAAAAACTCTTTGAAGAGCTTGTGACATGAGGTTTATGACTACAAGGTAAGGTGACGGGGGCCTGTCGAGAGTCAGAGATACACTGGTTGCAATTAGGAGCCGTTTAAAAACTGACCTTTACATTTAATTTGCCCCTTCAAAAACCACAAAAAATGAACAACCCCCCTGCCCCACAAAAACCGGGAAAAGAGACAGACTACAGTTGCTTTCTCTGTAAGATTCTTCTTTCTTGCTCCGGCAGAGTTTAATACAGGAAACTGTAGGTTTGACCTTTTTCAAAGTTTCTTTCCCAACCCTAGGCAGTTGGATCGCCTCCAAGTATGCTATTTACTGGATATATTTATACATCGCCTCTTCCTGAAGATAAATCCGGTAGTTCCCCAACTAAAGTGCTCCCCTTTTTCAAAACATGGTAAGTGATGGAGTGACTCACTGTCCCTCCCAGTGGCTAGCTCTGGAGGTAACCCCAGTCCTCCAAAGGGGTTCTCCAGGCCATCCTTCCCGGCTCACAGAGGGCAGCCTCCATCACCAGAGCTGGGATTAGCAGGTGATTTCCCCCCGATGGGCTCCTGAGGGCAGCTGAGCAAAGGGGCACTTCTGAGGGTTGGTACTGCTTGATATGAGGCTAAAAGGTGTGGGGTAAAATAGGCTATACTTAAATACTCAGGACATCTTAAATATTCTGCCAGCCACTGGCTCTTCTCATCGGGTGCCAGCCAAAGGAGCCAGGGTCCCCTGGAAGCTGCGATCTCTATCGGGCCCTGAGCCTACGAGGTCTTGTGGGCTGAGCCTGATCTGACCCTCAGAGCAGCTGCTACCTACAGAGGCAGCCAGGAACCTCACCCTGGGAAGTTCCACACCTCAGGGCATCATGGTTCGAGCATATGAGGGGGTTGCTGAGCCAACATTAGCACAATTTTTATGGTAACTGAAAAGGCTTGATTTCCTCCTTGTGAAAACAAATGTCATTTCCCCCTAGTTCTGTTTAAACTAAACTGGAATTCCCCTTCTCCACCTACTTACTCTTTTTTCAAGGAGGGTCCGTGAGACAGAGTGAGGAAGGTGTGGCTTGGGCAGGGAAGGCTCTGCCCTGTGGGGAAGGTATGGACGGACCCTTGGTGGGCAGGACGCTGAGAGCGGGGGAGGGGAAGAGGGCTGGCATTTCAGTTCCTCCTCAGTGGGATTTGCCCTTTACACACTGGGGGTGACTCATGCAGAAAAGCCCTGGAGCCAGAAGGAATTAGAGAGCATTGGAGGAAACCTATCTGTATACTTTATAAGCTGAGATGCAAGAATATTCTACTGTGCTAGCACATTCCACCATGCCAACATGTTCTGCCTGACCAGAGGGCTGCTGAAGATCCACACAAAGCCTCCTGGAACACGGGGCCTCTCCGGAGGCTGGGATTTCTGAGGGGGCCACTTTTCCAGCTTCACAACAATGCAGGACAAAAATAAACAGACTAAAGAACCTCTACCTGTGGGTGCTTCGGGCTAGAACCATGCCAAGAGCCTTACAGCAATCATGTCACTTGACTCTCTTCACAAGATGAGTGGGTTCGTTCCCATTTTATGGATGAGAAAGTTAAGGCTCAGAGAAAAGAGCTTGATTCAGGTTTTAGAGTCTGATAAATGGCTGAGCTGATGTTCAAACCCGAGACTACTTCATTCCAGGCTTAGCATTTGTAATCACGCACAACCAGGTTACTTCCACTGGCCCTTTTCTCAGCTTGGCCAACTCCTACTCTTTCTTCTTGACCTAACTAAATACCAGCCCTTCTGATTAGCTTTCCTGACACCCCCATGCAAATGACCGCGTTACTGTGGGTTCTCAGCTCTTCATGTCTGCTTCTTTCTGACGCTCCCTGTTGTGTTATGATCCTCCCCTGGCAGGTTTAACCATTTTCAGCCGGCTTCTTTTCCCCTGCTTCCTGCACTCTAAACACCAGGCACAGTCTCTAGCTCATCGTGGGCACTCGACTCATTTATTTAATGTCAGAAGAGTAAATGCAATACTGGCAAAATGAAAGAAAGAAAGAAAAAGAAAGAGAGAAGGAGAGGAAAGAAGAAAGAAAAGAAAGAAAGATAAGTGAGTACTGGCAATTTTTGAGCCTAGTCACTGTGCTGAGAAATTTCCTGAGCTTTCCCATCTTTCCATCTTGGAATCCCCTGCTCCAGGTCTTACCCAAGCATCTACTCCTATGACTCTACAGCTGTGCTCCAACCCCTACCCCATGTGCCTTTGAGTTCCCACAGATGATGGAACTGGAGGAGAGTTAACTGTTTAAACGGAGTCAGCTAACAATCCTCGAGGTAGCCACAGCCAGCTCCTACAAGGCTGCGCTCCCGGTCAGACCTGGCACCCCCAGGAGGCAGGTGGCTGCCCTTGAGTCTGTTCTGTGCCCTGGGCTGGCCTGGAATAAAGGATGGCATGCTGTTAAGGGGTCTCCTTCCCCCACATCTGCCTCTCACACAACAGACATGTCTTGTTCTTTTCTTTCCTCTTCCTGCTCCAGAAAGTAGGTAAGAAATGGAGAAGAGGAGCAGGGGACCACTTTAGAGTGTGTGGCTGCTCCTTCAGTCAAGGTCGCAGAGAGAAAAGAAACCTTTTGTTAGGAATTCTTCCTAACAGTATGGTCTGTGCATGTGCTGGAGGAGAGGCAAGAGCAGCGGAGTGGGAGGAAGGGGCCTGGGACGTTAGACCTCCACGGGGGCCTGAATCTCTGCCTATGACACTAGGAAAAGCCCCTCCCATCCTTAGGGTCATAGTCTCACATCACATCTCCGTCTTCCAAACAACAATGTTAATAATAGTATTAACAATAATGACAAAAATAATTGCAACTGACACTTTCTCGTTACTTACTCTGGACCTGGGTCTGTTCTGTGAGTTTCACTTCTTTGAATCCATGTCCTTCTCTTGAGAACTTTGTAAGGTAGGGACTCTCATTATCTCCATTTTATAGAGGAAGAAACCAAGGCACAGAGAAACTAAGGGCTGGGAGGCACAGACTTGATCGCTGGAACTGCTGGGACCCCAGCACAGGTTCCTGGGTCCATGCGGGGCCTTGCTAGGCTCTCCCGCCACCCTGGGCTGGAGTCGTCCATGCAAGTCTGCCCAGGGATGAACCCCCTCCCCTATCTGCTGTCTGGGACGCACTGCCTAATTCGGGGCTGTGCGGTGGTTTGTGTCTTCTTGTAGGTCCTGGTGAAGAAGTTGGTTAAAACTCTATTAATTCAGAGTAATTGTAGGCAGGACTCGTTGGAGGTGGACAACAGTCACAGAACAGTGTGCTCATCGGACCCATGTCATTGGTTTCCAGCATGAGTTGTGGTCCAAAAGGACCGCTGAGAACCTTGCCCAGTGTTATTCACTGGCGTGTATGAAGTGACCTGGGGTAGATGCTAGCTGCAACTGTCTTTGGGGCATGTGTGTGTCCCTCCATGTACATAGGATGTGGCGTGGGGGAAACAATGTGAAAAAGGACATCTCTGCTTTTCGATGCTGTGACCTAAGTTGATCTTAATTTTACCATTATTTCAATTCACTTGGACTTCTTGCCTTGAATTCTGTTTGGATTTCACTCCTGGTTCTCCTCCCACTCTCCCCCACAAAAAGGGAAGAAGCTGAGCTTATCTCCCTCCGATCCCAAATTAATCCCAAGAGCTTCTCCTGAATAAATTGCATGGGTTCCTCAAGCTAGGACAGTGCAGGGCGTGGAGAAGCAATTAGCAGGGCTCCCAGGTTTCACTACCCAGTTGCAGAGATAGTTGTCAGGTTCCAGAACCATCCAGCAGAGTGAAGGCCTGGGTGGACAGATAGGTAGATAGTTAATGTGGGAGGTAGATGGTACCAAATTCTCTATTTCTGCCTCTAACTTGGGGGGTGTCCATAAAAGTTAGAATCTTGGGGATGAAGCTGTTCTTTGAACCTCACATTTCCAGGATCAAATGCTCAGCACTGAGTCTAGAGATATAAGCACGCTCAACTGGTGTCCTTGTCCTTATCTAAAAAATGGGATAATCCTTATCTTCTCCACTTCATAGGAATATTGGGAGGACCAAATGAGAGCAAGTGCTTTGTAAATTAGCACAGATTGAGGGGACTGTTGAGATCTCTGCGTAACCCACTTTAGGATTCAAGAGACCTTAATACTGAAGGATTTGCTGAGCAACTTACCCAAGGTCACCCAATTCACAGAGCTGGCAAAACCAAGGCCACAGTCTACATAAAAGTATGTAATGGAAATGAGTAAGGACCATGCAATGGTTGGGTATTCAGAACCAAATCATGGGAGTGGTCTCAAAGCCAGATATGTGTTTGGGGACACTATGACAGTGTGGAGAATGGCGACTGTGGAAGGGTTTTGGGCAGAGGGCTGATTTGCAAGAACCTTCTCAAATCCATTCTTTTCTTGGAACTCATCCACAATGATGCCTGTTCATCTTGAGCCTTCTTTTTCTAGAAGTTTGCCCTTTTTTTTTTTTTTTTAAGATTTTATTTACTGATTTGACAGACAGAGATCACAAGTAGGCAGAGAGGCAGACAGAGAGAGAGGGGGAAGCAGGCTCCCTGCCGAGCAGAGAGCCCGATGTGGGGCTTGATCCCAGGACCCTGAGATCATGACCTGAGCTGAAGGCAGCAGCTTAATCCACTGAGCCACCCCAGCACCTCGAAGTTTGCCCTTTTACTTAGCATGGCACAATTTAGTAAACTTATTCTACCATATAGCTAATACTGACACACGTGGCTATAGGTATACACATACGTACAAGATAAAGACAATACATGCTGTTACACTAATGGTTTTATGTGAGCCCTCGCATGACTTTCTGTCTGCTCTCTCTCGATTGAAAGTCCCTTAAATCGAGGGATGCCAAATATACGTCTTCATCTGTCTAGACCCAAAGTAAGATTCATAGGATATACGATTTCTTCTGAAAGTGTAGCTATTTTTAAAATTGGACTTTATTAGTAGTTATGGTGCAAATATGGAGCTCCTTTATAAGGCATACAGCTTGCATGCAAATATGTCACAGAAATGTTTTTAATTAGTAAAACCTAAATTTGTCTCAGTAAGTTAGTCTTTCTCCCCACTGCCCCACATCCCCAAATCTTTAAATCATTAAATGACTGCTTACTCGTTCCTTTCCACAGAGTGGCAGAGGTCAACTTTGTCAAATTAAGGTAGCATATAGTTAAAGATGTATACTGAAAATATTAATCTCTTTAAAGATGTGTCCTGGTGGGCGCCTGGGTGGCTCAGTGGGTTAAAGCCTCTGCCTTCAGCTCAGGTCATGATCCCAGGGTCTTGGGATTGAGCCCCGCATCGGGCTCTCTGCTCAGCAGGGAGTCTGCTTCCCTTCCTCTCTCTCTGCCTGCCTCTCTGCGTACCTGTGATCTCTGTCAAATAAATAAATAAAATCTTTAAAAAAAAAAAAAAGATGTGTCCTGGAAACATGAATATTAACTAATTTTAATATTAATCCAGCAAGTGCTCCTTTCCTCTTCCTCAGGGCCCTCTCATGCGGGCAAAGGAGCTATACTTTAGGGAACCCGGGTTTGCCGTGAACATAACCCAGGCCACACAAACCGGCGCTGTCCCTGTGTATCATGGTTTTGAAGTTTCTTCATTCTACTCACAATTATAGTCTCTCCAAACACAAATGAAGCCTCTTTCCCACCTGGAATTGTTAGAACTACGTGCTCAGGTCCCCCGATCCCAGCTCTCCTTTGACACTTGTAATGTGAACTACCGGGTTTCTAGGAAGAGCAAACGGTGCTCCCCATCCTCCTTTCCCACAGCATTTCAAAGGTCACGGGCAGGTTCCAGTCAATGTCAGGCAGCATTCCTCTCACTCAGCACTCCCCAGACCAAAGGAGCCGGCGGGGAATGAGAATTTCTCCTGAAACGTGGCTGAGCCTCCATCTGAATGCTATTCACAGAGTCTCCCTAGAGACTGCCCTGAGTTCATTCTTGGCTCAACTGTTCTCAGGGGACATGTGTAGTATTGTGCCAAGAACAGTAAAGTAATCATAAAGGAAATCAGCCCTGGTCATCCAAGTCAGAGCAGCCATTGTTTCCTCAAGCTTCCCTGTGCTGGGCCCTAGCCTGGCACAGCTGTGTCATCTCCATTTGGGCATTTAGGAAATAGAGACTCCAAAAGGTTACCAAAAACTCAAGTAATTACTCAAGTAATGTAGTAACTCCAAAAGGTTACCAAAAACTCAAGTTACCAGCTCTATTGGTTAGTGGGCAGAAATGGGATTCACCCTTTAAGGCTGGATCCCGCGAACCCTTGCTTTTCTACTTCATGTGATCAGAAGATCCGGCACAGAGACTGGCCTCATAAGACACAGCTGAATAGTTGTTTTTTTTTTTTTTAAGATTTTATTGAATTATTTGAGAGAGCAGGCAAAAGGGAAGGAAAAGGGATAAGCAGACTCTGCACTGAGCAAGGAGCCTGATGGGGGTCTTAATCTCACCACCCTGAGAGCAAAACCTGGGCTGAAACCAAGAGTTGGGGGCTCAACTGACTGAATCACCCAAGCACTCCCATGAGTTGAATAGTCTTGGGCAAGTCACTTTACTCCTCCTCGCCTTCCTGGTCTCAACTGTGTCTCTATCTCTGCCTGTAAAATGAAGATTCATTCAATCGTTCACACAGCTGATGTTTATTGTTTAACTCTTCCTCTCAGAGCATCTTTCCAAATTAAATAGTGTATTTAAAATGCTCTTTTCTTTTTTAAGATTTTATTTATTTATTTGTTAGAGAGAGAGAGCACAGACAGACAGAGAGGCAGAGAGAGAAGCAGGCTCCCTGCCAAGCAAGGAGCCCGATGTGGGACTCGATCCCAGGACGCTGGGATCATGACCTGAGCCCAAGGCAGCAGCTTAACCAACTGAGCCACCCAGGCATCCCTAAAATGCTCTTTTCATCAGGAAGTGCAATACAAGGGTCTCACAGGCTCTGGGCACCTCTTATCCATAAAACCCTAAAACCAATAAGAACGCTTGATGTGAGGAGATGTGAGCCAACCTGGGTATCTCAGAAATGACTGCAGATCTCAAATTCAGATTTTTGTTCTCAGTGAGATCGTGACCAATGGGATAATGTCATTTTACTGCTGAAAGGAAATTCTGAGAAGGCTCATTGAATTTAATGTCTTCATCTTATAGATGATAAAACAGAAGATTATAGAAATTAAGGGATTTGGCTGAGATCAGACTCCATCAACTGCAAAGCTGGGACTAGTTACCTTTTGATTTCTGGTTTGCATTCTTTTTTTTTAAATTATTTAAGCTTTATTTAAACATATAATATAACCCCACCACCCTCTCCCAACCCCTCTCCCTCCCACCCCCCTCAGTTTGTTTTATGACATTAAGAGTCTCTTTTGGTTTGTCTCCCTCCCGATCCCATCTTGTTTCATTTTTACTTTTCCTACCACCTTAACTCCCACCCCCGTTGCAGCAATGTCCACAATAGCCAAGTTACGGAAAGAACCTAGATGTCCATCAACAGATGCATTCTTTTTTTTTAAGATTTTTAAAATATATTTGATAGACAGAGATCACAAGTAGGCAGAGAGGCAGGCAGAGAGAGAGGGGGAAGCAGGCTCCCCATTGAGTAGAGAGCCCGATGCGGGCTCGATCCCAGGACCCTGAGATCATGACCCGAACTGAAGGCGGAGGCTTTAACCCACTGAGCCACCCAGGCGCCCCTGGTTTGCATTCTTTTAAATTCTCTAGTTCTTGGACTCATCCCCAGTGAAGTTGGTAGCTGAGACAATAAACGAGGATAATAAGATGCTGGCCTCTACCTCACGGCATATTTTTTCCAAAATTCAGACATCTCCGTACCACTCTCATGGCTTTTTTTCTGCCATCTCCACACCACCTACACTCTAATTTTCTTAATATATGTCTTAGTCAAGTCATTTTTTTTCTTTAGATACTTACTACATATAGTTTAATAGTAAGAGCTATGGAGTTGTGAATTCAGTGTGCCATTTTATTATTTTTTTCAAATTCACATGAAAACAAAAGCAGGTTTTATTACGATAAAAAAAAGTACTTAGCCCCTTGCATACTACCCATGTAGGCACCATACTTTGGGAACACGGCTCTCATGACCACCCGTTTCTCAAACGGGCTCGGGGAGGAGATGTCGGTCTTGAGGGGGAAGCAGCTGCCTTCAAGGCCCCTGGAAGAGGCCACAAAGAATGGATGGTTGAAAGTTGGGGCCAGCAGCACCTGTGTCAACTCCTGCCACGGCTCTAGGGAATGCGGCAGCTTCATGAATACTGCTGCTTGTGGAAGCCAAAGCTGGTGGAAATGTGACATAGGGGGACTGCAGTCTTGCCTCAGCCTCTCCCAGGAGCAGGGCAGACATGGAGGAAGACTGGACTTCTGGGTCCATGATGCTAACTAAGCCCCAGCATCTGTTCCCTCACATGCCCCATGTCAGTTATGCCCTTCTCCGTCTCTCCTGTAGCACAGGTTTACAGTGCCTGGCATCATAGCCCATCGTCACTATTTTTTAAATTACTTTATGTAATGAACATAATTCAGCCTGGGCTGGGAGTTAGAACTTCTAAGGAGCTGAGAGCAGCACAACTTGCCATGGGTGGGAATCTCAGCTCAAATCCATGGGGGGACAAAGAAGGGGGGGCAGTTTGGAGTGATTTCTGGAGGGGAAAAAAAAAAAGAACAGAGAATCCCTTCTATTGTTTGCCCTGGGTGAGAATTCTCTTCTGAAAATTCTGATCTGTAAATGTGAGTGGGTTGTCTGTGTCATGTTAGCTCACCAAATTCCTCGACTGGGGGACATAGGTATTTCTGTTTAGGGGGTCAACCAGAAAGAGGAAAAGAAATCCCTAAACCAGTCTGCCACTGGAGCATCCTTAATGCAATTAGCATTGAAATGATCCAAAAGGATTTCCTGGGGGTTCTTTTCCCGAAGGGGACAACCAGCTGCATGGAAGGGGGCAGGAGGAGGAATGTGTAGGCTGGCAAGTCCGCCTTTTGTAGCCTCTGACTTTAGACATGAAGGACCAGGTTGGGAATCTCAACAGGGAAGTCATCCCTTTGTGAATGACTCAGAGAGAAAAAATAATGGACGGCAGGAAGCAAGCCACGGTCTTGCTTAAGAATTCTCGTTTATCTCCATGGACACAGAAGGAGAGGTTTTTCGTTGTTGTTTCTTTAGGATTTCAATGATGACAGTGAGGCATGACCATGGATAAAACAATCCTGAGGGTAAAATAAACCAGAGAAGTTGGCATATGCCTTTTTGAGACTAAGCCAGGGTGCAGGTGAGGCTCAGGTTCCTTCGGGGTTCACAAGCCTTAGCAAGTAAGACCTTCCACAGTGCTATTTCCTCGGTCCCAAGGCCATGAGCGAGAAGGAAGGAACCTCTCAGAGCCCGAAACAGAGTCCTAACCCTGTGTGCCACAGAGTGTGCAAATTTATTATTTTTATCATGGAATACGGGTGAATGGAGTTATTTTTCCCTTTCACACATCGTTTTTTGTTTTGGGTTATAGACAGGTACTTAAATGGATCCTTATTCCCTAAGATTTACAGTAATAATCCTTTTGGGAGTCTGCAAGTGTTTTACAAACATTCTGATTTTCCAAGTTAAGAAGATTAAAGTCTAGAAGAGTCGAGCCCGCGTGGGTATCTGTGCGAAGAGCTGGCTAGCACTGTAATAATAATCACTAATATGTACTTCAGTGCGGATTCTGCAAGACACACTTCATACCCTCGTCTCAGTTAATCCTAACGAGCAGCTTCTGAGGCAAGGACAGCAATTCTATGGCCTTCGTTATAGAGACGAGGAAAATGTGACGGCCAGTGAAGAGCATACTTGCCCACGTCGTCCCACCCAGCAAGTGGTGTGGGTGACATCTGAACCCGGCAGTCTGAGGCCAAAGTTTGTATTATTAAGTAATATAAGAATATTACTTCTAGCCCTTCTACAGCCTGGCTTTAAAATGACCCCACAATCTCTCCAAACAGAAATATGGCAAAGTTTTTTTGATGGCCTACTTCCATGGACTGACTGAGATTTTATGATCTTAACCTAAATTCACATTCATTTTTAAATTTATTTTATTTTTCTCAAAGATTTTATTTATTTGTTTGAGAGAGAGAGAGCGCACAAGCAGGGGAGAGGGGTAAAGGGGGAGAGAGAGAATCCCCAGAAGACCGTGCTGACTGTGGAGCAGGGCGGGGGACTGGATCTCATTAGACTAAGATCACAACTTGAGCCGAAACCAAGAGTCCCACACTTAACTGGCTGAGCCACCCAGGCACGCCTCACCTTCATTTTTGAGACTGTGGTTCCCACCTGAAGACCATGAGTCTGATGATAAAAGCAAGGTACTGTTAAATGAAATGTCTCTTATTGGCCAATATTTTTCTTTCATAAGACCTGAGGCACAAGGCATGCCGAGGGCAGTATTAATTAAGCATCTGTTATGTGTTCTCCTAGTACAGTGCTCCCCGGTCAGTACTCTGGGGTGGGATATTTAGGTTCTTATCCGATAAAGAGGATGGCTGGTGCTGATCCATTTTCACTTTCCTGTTATTATTTGATAATGAAAAGACACGATCTTTAGAGTGAGAAGATTACGGTAATGGGTCTGGATATAGAATTGAGTCTCCTCCAGTCAGTTTCCCCAGTGAGACAGCAAGCCATAGATTCATTAATGATATCAGCTGTGCTTATAAGTGAAATCCCACTCTCTCAGCGAAGCATTTCCAGAATCACTTTAGTCATATATGACTGGTGAAAGTACTTGAGACAGAAAATAAGAAAAGTGTTCCACCGAGACAGAAACTGTTCAAATGTAAAGAAAGGTGATACCAAGACAATTAAAATATGGGATGGAGTTGAACTGCTACCAGGTAATAACAGAAATGGTAACTAGCTTGGTTACTAGCTACTAGGTAACAACATAAATGGTAACTAGCTGGTTTTATTACCTTTACATATGTTTTTCCAAGGATATTACGGAAATATTTCATCTTTAGATTCCAGATTAAGATTTAGATAATAAAAGTAAACCAAAGGAGAAATAAAAGGAGTAGAGACAAGAATTCAGAATAATTTTTATCTAAAATAAAATCTGATCATTGGCGCTTCTTAATGGGAATTTAGTTAGGATTCACAAGCTTTGAAGTTTAGCCTAAGTGTCAAAAAGTGGGCCCAACATTTAAAAAGTGTGAGTGAGGGTTTATAGCAATCCATAATCTCATCAGCTCTGAAGTCCTTGGGAACCAAAAGCAGGAGGGGGTCAGCAGGGTAGGAGGAGAGTTGTGGTGGGAAGGGGGATGCACTGAAACCCACAGTGGCAGCAGGGAGCACTTTAGACGGTCTATAACGATGGCCATGTTCTGTGTGTGCAGGTATTATGAACTGAATGTCTAAACCCAATCCCCAGCTCATACGTTGGCTCTTACCCCCAGTGTGGTAATATTAGGAGGCGGGGCCTTTGGGAGATGATTAGGCTGTGAAGGTGGAGTCTTCATGAATGGGATTAGTGCCCTTATAAAAGAGACCCCAGAGAGCTCCCGTGCCCCTTCTGCCGTGTGAGAACACAGTAAGACCGCTGTGTGTGAGCCAAGAAGCAGGGGGCCTTGCCAGGCACTAAATGGGCAGGTGCCTTCATCTTGTGCTTTCTAGCCTCCAGAACTCTCAGAACCACCCTGTAATTTAAACCACTGCCCCCCTCCATGGGATTTGTGTCCTCATTGCCCAGACTGATTAAAACAATAGAGGAAAGTGTTTTCTTCATTCTTGATCAAAAGTCATCGTTTTTGAGGCTAAGAAAATATGTGGGTTTATTATCTAAAGTTTGATTTTTTGTCATTAAACCAGACCTTTGGGTGCTAGGAATGTATCTGTGAGCCCACACAGACAAGGCCCCACTCTCGTGTACCTGGAAACCCAGCATAAACAGTGAATAAAAGGCCACAGGAGTATATGTGAAGAACAGATACAACCGAACTGTGACAGTTTGTGGCCCGAAGACCAGATCGGGGCTGGGGTTCAGGAGATACGTCCTGAGCAGGTGATCTTTGAACTGGAATGAGTTAGAATTAACGGGTGAAGAGATGTGTCTGGGTTCCCGGAAGCATTCTAATGAGGAAAGGCCCTGTGTCGAGAGAGAGAGAGAGAGAGAGAGAGAGAGAGAGAGATCAGCATATTCATGGGACAGACAAGGTAAAGACCGAAGGGTAGAGGGTGGGATGAAGCAGGGGTGGCAGGCACAGCCCAGCCCTGCAGGGCTCCAGGACGCAGGGATGTGAAAAGATGATGGCACCATTTAGGGTAAGAGGTCAGGCCTGGGCATACAAGAGGATGGGATGTCTGTGTCACTGAACCCAAGTTAAGACGGATAGAACGCATTGTAGGATTATCGCTTCCTGACACATTCTGGGCATTCTGAAACAATCTGGTCGGTAAATGTCTAACATTCTCTTTTTCTTTTTAAAAGATTTTCTTTATTTATTTGAGAGAGAGAGAGAGTGAGAGAGAGAGCATGAGAGGGGAGAGGGTGAGAAGGAGAAGCAGACTCCCCACTGAGCCCAGAGCTGGATGCAGGACTTGATCTCCGGACTCCGGGATCATGCCCTGAGCCGAAGGCAGTTGCTTAACCAATGGAGCCACCCAGGTGCCCATGTTTTATATTCTTTTAGATGATCTTCTCACCTCTGTGCTTTCAATAAATCATATATATTTTTAACATCTTTAACATATTTTTAATACATCATTGAAATATCATGGTGATTAACAGTGTATTAACAATATACATTTTTTTCCCCTAAAAATTTTCCATGTGTACTTTAAAAAGTAGTCTTCCATTTTTTTAGGACTTCATTCTTTTTCAAATTTATGGCTCCTCCCAAGATTCAATCATGGAATAAGGAAATGTCGTGTGGAGCTAAAAGTCCCTCGCAGGTATGGGTGCAGGGCTGTGTAGATGTCTCGGCCTATGACATGTCCTTTGTGGAAGGGGATTTATCAGTGCAGTTCACACCAAATAAGGACTGAGGTTCAGACTAGTAATTTAAGTTCAAGACCTTCATCAATTTTCACAATTACGTGGCCTTCCCCTTGTCCTGAGAAGTATAAGTGGCACAGTAAGGCAGCGGACGCTTGGAATTTACAGACAAAGGAGAATATTCACTCTGTAACAAGCAAAGTGACTATAATTTTAAAGTTTGCATTTACAAGAATTGAAGATATCTCCAATACAACTTGGTGTGCAATGTCAGTCTACTAACCCTAACCCAAACCCTAACTCTTTGGCAGAACAGATGCCATCAAGATCACCTAACTGGAATGTTCGGGGGATCACCCAGGGTCTTCCCCGTGTCCACTGCTAGCCGGGCTCTCAGAACACGTATATTCTCAGTAACACTCACATGACTATGAATCTCATTTCTTCAGCATGGGATGATTGTACTACACAATTTCCTGGCATGATTTAAGCCAGAAAGACCCAAAAGACTGCCCTTCTTGTATTTGGTTTATAGTGAAGAGCCCTTAAAGCCAGAGTAATGAAGTGACATGGTCTACCAGTGACAATGGGAAACTGGAAACCAGGTAGAAATAAATAAATAAATAAATAAAATAAAAATAAATATAAAATAATATAAATATAAATATATTTATATTTAAATAAGTATATATAAATATAGAAATAAATATAAATATAAAATAAAATATAAAAAATAAATAAAATAAAATAAAAACTTTAAAGTATAAAATAAAATATAAAATATAATGGTCTGGCAAGTAAGGTAAATCACCTCCTCCTGTTACTCAGGTCCTCTAACACTTGTCCTGAAACCTTGTTTCATGCTTCTACAAGTTCCCCTTCAGTGCGGTCTGGGATCCGCTAACCTAGGCTACTTGCCATGCTGGGCACATGCGACCTTGTAAGCTCCACGAGGACAGTGATGCTTTATTCATGGCCGAACCCCTAGTACCCAGCCTCACAGCCAAAGCTCAGTAGGAGTTGTTGAAGACGGTGGGCATTCTTCGTTATGATAAATGCAACAATAAAAGTAATAGTAACACTAGTAAAATGGCAATCATGATGAAGATGATGATGATAAATCGTAATGAAATAACAATCATAGACATTGACTGAGCCATTGGTCAGTAGCCGGTAAGCTGTAAATTTCTTAATTAAACCTTACAATAATCCCGTCATGGGGATACTATCCTTATCTCACCTTACTGATGAGATGACCAATGCTCAGAGAGGTTACGACCTCTGCTACTGGTTGACTGACTCTTTGATTCACATATTCAACAAACGTTACTGAGGGTCTCCTATGTATCAGGCTCTGTTCTAGGGATCCAGGATGTAACCTACATCCCTCTCCTTGTGAAAAAATTCCTTGCTTTTATGGAGCTGACAGTCTAATGGCAGAAAACAGACACCCACTTGCTAAATAAATGAGATAAAGTCAGAAGGGGTAAGTACTCATAAGGAAAATAAGTCAGGGTAATGGAAGCAGCAGTGACGGGAAGACTATTTCACACATGCATAAGGGGACAGGCTCACTGAGGGGATGGACGCCAAAAAAGTCTCGACGGGTGAAAAGGAGACCTAGAGGGAAAATATTTCAGGCAGAGGGAACAGCGAATACAAAGGACCCGAGGCAAGACTGTCTTTAGTATATTCCAGAAACAGTAAGGCTTCCCGTGTGTTTGCAGGTGAAAGTGGAAAAGAAGAGGAGAGCAGACACTGCATGGGTTAGATCGTGGGAGCACTGCAGGTGTGACACAGACTTAGCTTTGGCTGTGCTCAGG